>LUCH01000478.1:154831-214483 GCA_013368495.1 Paragonimus heterotremus
CGTCAATGTGCACGCATTACACTGAAGGTTGGACAACATAAAATTGAAGCTTATAATAAATTTAGTAGAATAATATTATATAGGATAGTACTTAGAACTAAAACAGTAGGATAAACAGGGTTATATTTCACATATACATTTCTGCCACATATTATATGCATGCCCATTTACAATAATCTGTCCACCTTGGTAGTCAATCAGGCTGTAATTGATGATAGCTAGTACTGACTGTTTATTTGGCCAACGTACGAAATATGTCCATGGAAGACTTTAAAACGTTTCCCTCGTTCACCTTACATAATATCATTATAACCCCAATTCACGTCGTATGTTTTCTTCTCTGCCTCAAACCCTCCCCGTTAACCATTAGTAACTGTTGCGTACTATGAAATATTTATTTATTCTACTTTAAACATTGACCCTATATAACAAACTGACATCAAAAATACATAATAAACCCAGTGAAACCTTAATTCATATAGTGTTTTCTTTCCTGGTTCGTAACCGTCTCCGTTAAAAACGCAGTAATCATTATGTTCGATGGAATGTAGATCCGTGCTTAATCATCAACTCTATAAAACAAACTGTCTTCAAAACTTCCGACGGGGTTCTGATTATCACGTGATAATCAGTCTAGATGTAGCTTATAGTTACCCAACTATCGCGGAATGCCATAACAATTGCTTGTCAGTAATATATACTTTATTGGAAAAACAAAAATATTAATGTGGCGTCAAGTTTTTGTCGAAAAATATAACATTTACATCGATCTTCATGTTACATGTGATTACTTCACATTTTCCCATTTAACACATCACGCTCTTTATCTTACTCCCACGGGCATCCGTTACGCAAGGAAAATTTTCGCGATTAATGGGGGCCCAAAACCCCATATTGGCCGAGCGATTAGTGAGAATTTCAACATTTCAACTTTTTCCAGCGATCATCGTGGTCCCGCGCTAAATTATGCTCTATTCTTCGCCGGATTTTGGAATGTCCCATCCTCCCTCGTCCAAACTGAATTATTTCAACAATTTTCCCATCGAAGTTTCGCCAAATAACGGCGAAATCCTTCGAAGATGCTTTTGCACGCATTCCTCGACGTGACCTTGAAATATTTGGAACGTCCTTTTTAGTTAACCTTGTAAAATAGAAAATAATGTAATACCTCATTTTTGGACTAAATCTGTGGAACAGTCGAACCATCTTTCTTCCCTTTTGGGTAAATTGAACGCTGTAAACTGTGACTATTTCCCCTCTGAGTACGTCTTCATTTGTCAACAGGTTTTATGTTTGTCTTGTTTTATATCCTTTTGTTGCTTTGTACCGCATGTAATTATCTGTCATGAACGCGCACATCTGAGCGTGTTTCTCACAGATGTGTTGCGAACCATATATTATTATTATTGGTGTATACCAATGCTGGTAATCTGGGGGAACAAATGGAGCGGGCCGTCAAGTGAACCAGCAGGAGAGGATGTCTTTGCAGTTACTTAGACCTGGTTACGAGGGGGTATGTCGGCAGGTAATATGTGCCCACCGGGATGTTCCATCCACAGGGTAGATAGACAAGATGGCAGAATGGGTTGGGGTGTTCCGTTGCAGATAGCGCAAGATTATGGTCAGCGTCAGGAAGAGGAGTTTAACATGAGAAATATTCAATCATTAGGCTGTTCCTTGGCAGTCGGTAGAACAACGTTGCTGCTCTTATGCGCTTACAGAAGTCTTTCTTCTACTCGGCAGGATGATGAGCGACTACTCAGTGTTATTAGAAGACAGGCGAGCACGTCACAACGACTCACATTTGAGGAGACTTCATCGTTTCAGAAGTGGATTGGAGATAGATGCATGCTGCCGGTGGCACGTTTGGTGAGACATCTTTGGACCTTCTGAACAAGAAGGCAATATTTAAACACGCCAGTTAGATCACTAGGTGAAGGGAAGGTCAGACTGCTACAGTTTTAGGCCTTTTCGTAACAAGAAACCCCAATGATATCTCGGACTTGGAGGTCGAAAAACCATGGAGCAAGAATGACCATGGAGCCATACGTCTGAAATTTGGTTGTGTCTACGCCACACACCTAGTCGTAGATCCTTTACGAACATGAATATACAACAACTGAGGTCAGACGCGGAGAAGTTAAGCTGGATAGAGCGTCATGGTCCCAGCGATGTCACCAAAGTTCGGGCCACAATTAAAAACAATCTCATGCAACTAACCGACACGCATGCACCGCTGAGACGCAGTCGACATAAAGACAGGCTTCTGTGATCTAAGAGTAGAGTCGAAAAGGCACTGAGTCGCAAGTAGAAAGCCTGGGCGGTGTACAAACAGTCTGGGAGGCACATCAGGCTTTGTCTGTATAAGGCAACTAGAATGAGATATTGTGATATATGAACCGAATACAGGGAAAAGTTTGAAGTGATTCCGGCAAAGAACCACTATAGGAACCCTAAAGCCTTCTTTATCTGTGTCTAGGCCAAAGGGACCATTAGGAGAGGACTGAATAGCATTGTTGATAATGGCGGTAATGTTATCGACTCACCACTACAAAAAGCAGAGGTTTTCTGCCGATTTTTTGAGGTAGTACATATTCCGGACTCTGAGGCTACCACAGCGGGACTCAACTCACAGACTGCAAGAGGGCCGATGATGGAGGAGGTCGAAATAAATTAGGAGGAAGATAAGGATAGATTGGGCAAGCTGGACGTGAATAAGACGACGGGGTCAGACTGTATCCATTCGAGGGTACTAAGGCCTTTCAGTGATGTTTTACAGTGGCCTTTTGCCGGGCTGTTTAATCATATCCTGCAGAAGACCATCATCCCAGGGGAATGGAGGAAGGTGATTGTTGTACCCATTCATGACAGTGGTAATGTGCAAGAGGTGGGCAATTACCGACCAGTAAGTATCACATCGGTTGTCTTGAAACTGCTGGAGAGAATTATCAAGGATGGGATTGTGAGACGCCTCACTGAAAATAGGCTCCTTTCTGCAGACCAACATGCATTTATGAGGCATGGACCTTGTCTCACCAACCTGATTTGCTTCCTCGATGAGATAACAGACAGGCTGGATGGGGGAGAGAAAGTTGAGGTTTGCTATTTGGACTTCAGGAAAACATTCGATTCCGCGAACCACCGATTGCTGGTCCTCAAATTGAGCACCTTTGGTCCTCATTCAAGACTGGTAGAATGGATACAGGACTTCTTGAGAAGTCGCACCTTCTGCGTGGAGATAGATGGGAAGAGGTCCACAGAAGTTGCTGTGGTCAGTGGGGCACCTCAGGGATCATTGCTTGGACCATCACTCTTTTTAATGTTCATCAATGATCTCACCAAAGGCCTAAAGTGTCCCCGCTACATCTTCGCTGATAATGTGAAGGTGGTGGGAGATCCTGACAACACGAGCAGGAGGACTTGGGTATTGATCAGAAGTGGTCAAATGGATGACACCTATCCTTGAATGTAGAAAATTGCAATGAGCTCTCTGCAGAGGAACAGCCAGGGTCAGGCAGATATTTTGATGATGATGAGGAGGAGAAAGACATGAGAAGAGCAGAAACAATTAAGGGCCCGGGAGTGTCCATACGGAGGAACTTCGAGGTTCTCAAACAGTGTATGGAGGTGGCGCGAAAAGGAAATAGAGCGCTGTATATGTTGAGGAAAACGCTTGCGTCAAAGAGACCGGAGGTGTTGTTGCCGCTTTATAAAGCTTATGTTAGGTCACATCTGGAATACCGTGTGTGAGCTCGGAGCGAGATAACTCGTATGAAGACAGACTATGAAAACTTTATCTGCTCCCACTTGTGCGAAGGAGGGTTGGGGGAGACTTGATAGAAACGTTCAAGATTTTTAGGGGAGTAACCGGAAGTGAGGCGACGTCTCACTTCGGTCTGCATACAAGCTCACATCTAATAGGCCACGGCATAAAGTTGGAAAAGAAGAGGGTTGCTGCACTGATTAAGGCTAACTTGTACGTATATCAAGTCACCAACCGTTGGAACATACTTCCAGAGGGTGTAGTATCCTTTGATAGTGTAACAGAGTTCGAAAGAAAGCTAGATGAATGCTGGCCATATTTATTCCTGGACCTATCGTGAGAGTTCAGTTTGGATGAGTTTCCCAAGTCGTTTCCTTGTAATAAATTTAGGTTGACCACCCTTTCACCTATATTTTTGCCATTATTTTTATGTCTCTTAAGTCTTGTTCAGCGTTTTTATTTTCTTTACAAGGCTAGTCTTAGCATTTGGAAAAGTAGGTTATGGGAATCAAACCTATATTGGTATTACACCAAACTCTTGTTTCGCGTCATTTCAATGGAACGATTAGCCTGTGCGTATTGGCAGTAGCTGTAAACCTGTTGTTTTCTGATGGTACTGATGGCTCGAACTCTTCAGCTTTTATCTGGTAGCCCGGATAATAACTCATGGATGTGAACAATATCTTCTCATTGTCGTCGCAGCACTGGGCGCTTCCAAAAGCTCACTGACGCAAAAGATTGAACAATTTCTGGCTGAAACCCTTTGGTCCTGGAAACTGAACTGATGTGGACTGAAATGAACTGAACTTATTACTTAGTGGGACAACCATGAAATCTTTCGTCAAAAAAGAAACGAAATGAGAGGGAAAAGGTTCACAGTTTACAAAATTCTGATGCGTGCACCAGGAAAGAAGATAGCTTGCCTGTTCCGCAGATTCAGTCCCTAAAACGAGATGCTGCGTTAATTTGTATTTTACAAGTTTTGGTAAGAAGCGACGTTTCACATATTTCAAGGTCACGCCGGGAAATACGTGAAAATATATCACTGTAGGATTTCGTTGTTATTTGATATAACTTCAACCGGAGAAATATTGAAATAATGCAGTGCTGGTGAGGAAAATCCGACGAAGACTTGGGCAGACTTCAGCGCAGGACTTCGTCGACTGCTCGAAAACGTCAAAAAGTTGACAATATTGCGAATCGCTTGGTCACTACGGGGTTTTGAGTGTCCATTCATCGCGGAAATTTTCCTTGCACAATGGGTGCTCATGGGGGTTCGAAAACGGGTGCAATCACGTGTTACATGGAAAATTTTGAAGTGATTAAATATATCATGATGAATGATGTGTATGATAATTTTTGACAAAAACTTCACACTATCAAATTTTGTGTTTTTAATAACTTATATAGAATTCGCAAGCCATTGACATGGCATTCCACGATAGTTGGGCAACCAGCAGTCACTTTCAGAATGATTACTACTTGGTAATGAAAACTGTATGAAATTTTGATGCCGGCTCGTTGTATATAGTCAATGTTTAAGCAAGAATCTGTAGTTTATAGCACACAATGGTTACTAAGTGTATAATGATGGGGAGTGTTTGAGGCAGGGGAGAAAACGCACGATGTGAATTGAGGTTTTAACGGGATTATTTAGTGGTAAACGAGGGAATATTATTTCCACGCAGTTTTCTTTGGAGTTTTTGCATGCCAGTCAAGTAAACCGTAAATACCGGCTACCATCAATTACAGCCTGATTGACTACCAAGGTGGACAGATTATTGTAAATGGGCATGCATATAATATGTGGCAGAAATGTATATGTGAAATATAACCCTGTTTATCCTACTGTTTTAGTTCTAAGTACTATCCTATATAATATTATTCTACTAAATTTATTATAAGCTTCAATTTTATGTTGTCCAACCTTCAGTGTAATGTGTGCACATTGACGTACATGAATAAAATGATGCTGTTCCGTGAGCACGAAATGAATCCAATGCCAGATGGACTGTGAGTAAACGGCAGAGGCGCAACAAACAATTTCAGCCAAGCTGTTCCAAATGGGAGCCTGTTAGTAAAGAAGGGTATATACGTTATTTTCTACTGACGGCTAAATGCTTTTCGGACCACATTCAAAAACGTCATCGGAAGATACACAAAGTACAAAGATTGACATCATGTTTGATGATGTAAGGAAGCTGTCCAGGCTCTTCTGAAAATGCTGAATGCTGTTACAGGCTCTGATTCCATTCGGAATTCTATTCCAGATATAAGAATATTTTACAATAAAGAAGTTGGCTCGTGTCTTCTTGCGGGCTAACAGAGTTGGCAAAATGGAACCCTTATTTCTTAGACCATATGGGGAGCTGTGTTGGAAATGAACTGCGAGCGCTGTGGTGATGGCGTCCGAGTGTGTCAGTTTGTACAGAAGTGTAAGATTTAACTCTAGTCTTCGTTACCAGAGTGGATCAATATCAAGTGTTTGACAACGTTCACTATAGTTGGGTGAAGATGAATAACCTAGTAAGCCTTTGATAAATGAGCGTTGGAGGTTTTCTTAAGCAAGCCTATCCGATTTGCGTGGGTGGCAGTAAATAAAAGGGCAATACTCAAGTTGAGGTCGAGCAAGCATTTTGTAAACAACCAGCCTCGCATCTGGTAGACCGAATGTCTTTTTGATACGGCCTGTTGTTCTTT
The DNA here is from genome assembly GCA_013368495.1 of Paragonimus heterotremus. Taxonomy (NCBI): domain Eukaryota; kingdom Metazoa; phylum Platyhelminthes; class Trematoda; order Plagiorchiida; family Troglotrematidae; genus Paragonimus; species Paragonimus heterotremus. The sequence goes on from LUCH01000478.1 coordinate 161,295, forward strand.
TGGTTTTTACTACCTGAAAGCGCACTCGTTCAGATAAACTGAAGGAGTTCGAATACTATATTCCTAGATCTCGAACGGATGTGACAGTGTCAAGATGATGACCGTCTGGTGAGACAGACCCAGTGGGTAGTTGACAACCACAAGCGACGATGTTCGACTTGTTTGCTGAGAATGTCGTGAGCCATGTTTTGCACCACAACTTCAATGATGCTAAGTCATGTCGTATATTTTGTAGACATGAGGCGAGGTTGCTGGGCTGGCGGGATGTGTAAACGAGTTTCATAACGTCAGCAAACAAAAAGGTTTTCCATGCTCAATAGCATCCGAGCTACACTGCGGCACTCAGTGTGCAGCTTGGTCTATATCAATCGATAACACCTCAATATCACAAGTATATTTCTCAACGAATTGGCGCCTGAACACCTGACCAAATGACTCAACTTGTGCCCCAACCTCTTTGCTCAAAGTATCCCTTAACTGTTTGTCGGTCACAACGTTCAGTCTACATGAGGCTGGTATTTAGGATGTTACTGGCGGTAAGCCTCACGGCAGTAACCACGAGAGTGGCAACGTCAACACTGAGACTAGAGAGTTTCCGCTTTTTCAGACTACAGTTACTGTCGTTTGGTTGTCATGTCCAGCACACTGGAAGCCCAACATTTAGCAAGGCCGTATTCGACTCTTCAGAGTTTGTGACAGTGTTCACTAGCAGCTTCCGGCATCCCGGCACAACGGCCAGGGTATATTCACATTGCTGCTGACTTCATCGTGTTGGGACGACTTGAGCGCCGGACTGATTGTTTATCAGTAGTCCCCTGCGGTCATGTTTGGCGGGGATTCAAAACCACATGGACGTTCCTGAAAGTTCCGGACAAGAGGTACGACTCTGCTCAACCGCAGTTTATCCGCAGTAGATTAGTCTTGAAACCAGTGGTGAACAACACGTCTTACTTACCCCAATCTGTAAAACCATCCACTGTTAGACCGTTTGTGACAGTCTATGATACTGCAAACAGTAAAGTGTAACGGACAGTTCCACTGAGGCTTATTCAGTAGGTTGGGTTAGCAGGACTATACCTCAAATCAAAATATCCTCGTGGAATATGATCATGGAGACTGAAATTTATGCGACTGTGTCGACAAAATTGCAATAAAAGTGCTCTCTCACTTTGAAAGTGAATTAACCGGATACTCATGTTATCCCACCGACAAAATTGTTCAAAATGAAGAAATCAAAAAGTTTGTCGGTGACCGACAGCCAACGGAAAATGAGCTAATCATGACGATCGGTTACTGTTTAGGGTAAGGGCGTATCAAGCAGTACCAAGGGAGAAAGTTTTAATAGATAAGCAGTGGCGGTTATAAACAATGATCAGACAGGCGTTTGCGCTGCATTTTGGTGCCCACTTTCAAAATGGCATTCCACGGCCGTTTTTGTCCTAGTTTGTTCTCATCAAGTATTATTAATCTGAAGTCCATCCGGACGGACGAGGGTGAAAACAAGCTGTAAGGTGTTTACAAATGAACGCCTCCATCACAGGTGATGAAGGCCGAGCTGAGAGTATCATTTTCTCGCAATGTGAGAAGAAGCCGTTCGAACCCCTATTGATACGATGAATACCTGACGCATCAAACCAAGGACGACACTTGTCGCGGAGCGTCGGTTTGCAGGTAAGCGTCGGGGGACGTCACAATCACGGTTTCGAATCCTTGCGGCTGTAGCTAGTGAAAACCGGAAATTCATATTGGATTGTGTTTACCCAAGCTGACTGGGTGAAAACAAATCAAAAATTAGAGGTAACCGACATTTTATATGCACAGCCATGGTATAAAATTCATTGTGATTACACGCTGCCCATAGCAGGAGACGAATAAGGGCTCATTAAGGTCGGGTTTTCACAGAAAGCTAAAACTGCTTCAACCAGTTCATCGTTCCAAATCAAATCACACATGAGGCGGGAAAACGTAGCAAACGAAATCTGGCAAGCTCCACGCCCACGTTTAAAGTACTCAGGTTACTCAGAACAGCCAGTTTCAAAGACGAGAGCTTCATATACCGGAATCTTGGCGAGCTCTGTGAACTACCCAACTGATGTCAGGTCTTACAAATATCTGTAACATACTCAGTAACATGTTATTGTGTCGTTCAGTAAATTCGATGGCACCTCCTTCAGTCTTCCAGAAATCGTGCTGCAAGCAGTGTCGTGCAGGCCGACGGTCAAGGTGGTAGATCTGTCCCGCCACCAAATCTGTAATAATATCTGCTCAGTCAACCAATAGCGTTCGTTTCTAGATAATATACTGATGGAGATATTTGTATGTAAACGTACGAAGTTTGCGAGACACATTATCAGGGTCGCGCAACTCCCGTGATAATTGCCTTCTCTAGCTAATTACTATCACCAATTCTCGGTTGTTGCCGGGCCACTAAGATGGCCAGCCTGCTTTGCAGAATCTCAGCATCGTTCGCCGTGATTTGGGAAGGGGATTCCCACAACGTACCGAAATAGCAAGCTCCCCAAATATCCCCATTGTGGGAAATTTCAAAGATTGTCCTATTTAGAAGAAACCTAATGGCAAAAAATCTAGACTTCTGCCGGACTTGAACCAGCGACGGAAGCAATATGTCCAAACGCGGCGAATGCTTAACCAGCTGACCTATACCTGTGGCTGAAATCCAGATTTTTCGCGATTGTTCTCTTCTAAATGATCGAACCTGCCAAACCACTTATCAGTGATTTTCCTGTTGTTTGTAAGTATTTCTCTTCGTAACGGACAAAATGTCTTATTGTTATGGGATTTTTTAATGCCATCTCAGACTTCGGTCTTACGGAACAAAAACGGACATTAAGGAAATGGTGTCCAGGCAACAAATCGTCACTAGCAAATTTTACACTGCAAAATGGATGTGTGATAGCAGTTAACCTGACTCGCGCTGCCATACTGTGATTACGCGATCGTATCAAGGCGTTGTTTGATTTCATATGCATTACTATCTGAATGAAAAATTTGCCATGGATCCCGTAATCGTTTCACCGTAACGATGTGCTAGCCATACAGAAGACGCTACGTAATATACACTATGTGACCGGCGCACCGGTAGCCACGATCGACTACTGGGCGGTATTTAAGCTGTTCTCCAAACATACCACTGAAGTGCATGTGATTCCTAGTCACGTTTATGTGAAGAAGAGATGTTGGGTGAGGCGAAATACTCGTAAGTTAATGAGTAACAGACGAAAGGCGCGGGATTCGATTCTGTACAGTGGGAATGGAGGGGCTGGTTTATATTACACGGCGTTGCAAAACAGATGCAATGCAGCTGTTGGGGATGACCACGACGCCCATCGAGATGATTCTAAAGAAATAAAGAATTAAACCCAAAAGCGTTTCAGACGTTTTGCCTGTGGCGTCGAAGTCAAAACCAGATGTAAACATTACTGAAGCGATCAACAGAACTCCCGAAGCAAACGCTGGGATGCTTGAAGACATTGGGACAACTGAGTGCTGTGTGTAGTATTGAAACGAACGTGTCGAAACATCACATTTATAAGTCATCACCTGTTAACACGGTTGCCATCAAGATCCTCGGGATATATGGGACATCTATATTTAGGGACCTTGGACGCCTCCAGACGGTAAGTCACTCGGTCCGGAGAGCATACCGCCACATCCCTCGTTCACTCACCTACTCAGTAAGGGCACATCCCCAAGCAAACGAAAACACAGTTGTGGTGTTTTAACGCAGGAGAAGTGTTTGTTACAATGTCCTAAACTGCTCCTCTATCGCCTCACTCACGATCACCTATAAGATCATGAATTGCTTAATTGGCGGCCAGTTTTGCTGCGGTATGGGAAATCATAATCGTTGTACACCTCAACAGCATGGATTTCGTTGAGGGCGTGCATGCGATTCCAACTTATCATTAGCAAGTGACATCCCGATCAAACTAGTGGACACTGTCGGTAGCGGGAAAGTGGTCGCGACAGCATCTGGCAGAATATATCATGGCGCCTGGCTAACAAAGCTGGGGTTTGGTCTGTTTAATACCTTGCGCTAGCCTGGCCTAAAACTACCTCCCAAACAGTAATTTTGATCTGGTGGTCCAAGGGAAATACTCCTTTGTACACTCGACTGTTAAGTGGGTGGTTCAGAGCTCGATTCTTAGAGCACCGTATTTTCTGCCATTCATCAATAGCGCACCCGCTATCACGGAGCGTGGTTGTCTAATTTATGCGGAAGATGGGGAAATTTGTCTGCAGGAGATGGCTACAACGGGTGAAGATATACCCCGATATAAGCAAAACTACCTATAGCTTCTGGTGACAAAAAACCCCACTATTCGACGTGGGCGAACCTACTCTCACACAAGTCCGCAGTAGGGTGTTAACACACGGCGGGAGTAACATATCAGCTTCTCGCAGCAACATGATTCACTACTGTTATCGAAGAAAAGCTAGGTGTTTCCTAAAACACAACGTGACTAATACGTGATGCTAACAATTATGTGAGATCAGTGGAGTGTAATTTAGGTCCTATGTACTCTGTCTGGTTCCCTAGTTTACCCTATTGCCTAATGATGTCTCATCTAGCACTAAACTTGCAAACATGTTCATCACTCCCTAGTCAGAGTGTAAGGCGAATTGAGGACTTCAAACAACAGTAGAAAGAATGATAGGAATGAGATTCTTCTAGTGTGATCCCGAGCCCCGAGAGACTGAACTGATTCATTCCGATATGCTCCTTTGTGGTGACATGTGACTTGTTCATGAAACTCGGCCTATACCCCATTGACTTTTGTCTGAACTGCCGGATGTGATTGTTAGGCTAAATCTGAGGAAAATTTTCTGAAGTTAATGCAGCAGCACAGTAGATTTAACCGTAGGAATTCTGTATTTTCTGCGCGTGTACCTAGACACTAGGATGCCGTTCCCCATGCTGTTGTCATGGAAGCTTCCACTGATGATATCAGGCGATTACTTAACAGGTCTCAATCCTGTGTGCAATTTGGGATGTTATTCATCCATTCCCGTGGGCAGGTGTTCACGAACGATATGCTGTTTATCCACAACGTACCAACATACTTCAAGCTAGAATGCATTTCACAGGTCACTAATCTCAAACGTTATTTTGAACTTCCCTTGCTATCCCTGACAGCGCGTTCGCACGTGTGGTACTTATATGTATGTTTGCCTGTGGTTTAAACCGTTCGAGGATCACGTTCGTCATTGATGCCAGAGTGGTGTTAGCTAGGTTGTCTTACTTCTTCCACGTTCATATCCGTTGTTGAGGTTGTGAGCCGTCTTCACTGAACGAACTGTGTTTGCATCTTTAATTATTAATAACTTTGAGGACAAGTAAACAAATTATCGTTTGCCCAGTATTCGCACACCATATGTGACTTCCAACACGTTTGAGGAGAAGGTCGTCTACAAGTTAAAGACTTCTTCAAAACACGGACTTCCGCATTCCACGTCATCCAGGCACATAAAAGTGAGCTGACCTGCGTTTGAGAACATTATTATCCATTCACCCATCCATAGAGCAACGTTTCAGTAAATTACTGAAAGCCTGTTCCGAACTTCTGGCTTAGTGCCTCATGGAACCTTAATATTGTCCACTGTAGTGGACTGATCAGTCAACTGATAATAATGAACGAAGATATGATAGTATCACAGAAAAGTCGTAACAGTAACGAATAGGATAAAAGGTAGACGTACAAATTAAACGGAAGATATATCGGTAAAAATAGGAACGACTCACTGATAAGTGAGGATCCGTGAGATTGAATAGAACAACAGGAGAAAGAAAAACAGCGCCAGGGGGAGATACTTGGGTGGTCAATAGATAATTCCACAAACGGCGTGATATGATAAAATTTGAGCGTCGATAGATCAGCTAATACGCGATGCTAAAATATCTCACCGTCCAACCACTTTATGGGCCCAAAATTCATACGAATTAAGAAGACAGAGATGACGCGCGGTACCCACCGTTTATTCGTGTTGATGATTCAATTCAAAATTGATTTTTGATGGTTTAAAACAGGCGTACAACTGGAGGTAACAGAACAATGTGTACAAAATGTACAAGAATGAATTGTGAAATATAATTGTGATTTGTGGACACTACACCACCGAACCGTCACCGCGTGCCACAATCGAAGTGTTTAACGTGATAGTGTAGTCAATTAACTAACGCACAGCTGAAAGTGCAGTGTCACCAGAAAACTAGAAAGACACCAATCAGGTGCGAATGGTTAGGGAAGTATGAAACCAAGTGCGGGTTGATAAAATAATGAACGACTCATATACAAGATGAACGCCGTTGGGTAAACGAGACTACCCAAGGAGCCGCAGTAGACGACGTCAGATAACTTACTCTACATGCTACACGAAATATGCGATGGTTACTGGAAGGCCGGTGGGGACATGGACGGATCAATTTGTCAGCCAATAAGTGGACGAAAATTGCGGAGAGATACAGGAAAACTCCTATTATTGTCGCATTTGTAGATCGTGTTCAAAAGACTATGTGTACTTCCGAACAGACATGTGTGATGCTAACAAAATTGTATACGTAAGCTCGCACAAAGAGAAACAATAAAAGATAAAGCCCAATTTTAATTACTACATCAGTATTCAAACTTCAAATTTCAAATTTCAAATCCAGGACTTGATGAAGGACTGAGCCTGTTGACGTACTGATGCTTGACTGGTGTGATCCGGAGATTGACCAGAATGCGTTATCTGTCCGCAACCATGTCATCAGCTACAAGATGGTGAAGCATGTTATCTGTAGGTCACAAACCCTCAAAAACTGCCTAAAACTACTTCGGCCCGATGAACTTATCGTGTTTTTCATTCCGACTTTCGCGGCTGTGAATTTGTTTTAATGAGGCAATGTGTGTAACTTCTTTCAAGGCTGTTTGGAGCGCCGAGAGTTGGCTTGCACATGGTATCTGTTTTCGCGTGATCTGTGATTTGACAATATTGCTGCCCGCCCCTTTTTTTTCAAATTTTCAAAGGTGTACTATTCAACGTTACTACTTTCACTGTAGATACGCTAGCGGATTTCCATCTCCAATGTTCTTTTGAAACGTTTCGCTGAAAAATGGAAACTACGTAACGACAAAGGTTCTGGTATTATAAATTTTCCAGGTCTTGAACATCAGAGTTCGGCCTCTTGTGTCATGTTATGTGGTGATTAAAGAAGAGAACCCCTGACACAAACAATTATTAAATTTTTGTGCATGTGTATTCCAATGCACATGCACACAAATTTCATGATGATTATACCCTTAACAGTTATTTGAGCGTTTCCTAGTACTGTGTGACTCCAAATTTCCTTCATTCGATGTTTGCCATAGCCGCGTGGTTGTAGTAAGACAAGCGGCGCCGACGAGGTCACTTATACGTCTACGGGCATAAAGTGTGTATACACACTTTTGTAATCCATATATAGACTACAACAGTCTGAAGATTTCTCCACACAGTCTGCACTATGCACTGCATTCTTTTATACCTGGATCAGTTTGTTCTTTATTTGTCGAGGGGGAATACCATTTTGTTTTTACAATCTTGCCTACATTTGGCGTTACCAAATATTCACGTATGAATCGTTTTTGAAAAGGCAACAAGTGAAGCTGCAATCGATTTTCCCAGCGATTTGTCCACGGGTTCGGGGTTAGAGGGTTAGATCCAGTCAGTTTGTGCGTTTCAATGTCGAGCGGTTTTCTATCGATTTGAAAGGTAATCGTTGAAAACAGGATGTAGCACAGCTCTTGGGTTTGCAGAAAGTACTAGAAACATAACGAAGTACTAATCTAACAGGACAGTGTAAAACACCACTCTAACAACTTCTTGTGTAGGTGGGGATCTAATAACCCTTTGAAACGATCCTTAGAAGAGCAGACAACACTTAGTGGAAGATAGTTCTAGTGGTTGACAACCCTGTAAGCATAGAACTTCTGCCTAAGGAAGGTGTGGGGTCGAATCCTATAGAGCTTCTTGCTGTGACCCCTTCGACTCTTGTTAGCTACCGGGGTAAATAATTGTTCCATGAGTCTGGCGCGAAGGAAAAATGTGTGAGGATTAATTCATTGCAGAGTTTTTGAAACTTAAGTGGATAAAATCAAGAATTTAAAAAAGAAGACTCCTAGGAAAAATACCCCAACATCGTGACCATTTTGATGGTTACTCGCTGGACACGTTCAGTGACGAGTATGCCCTTCTTCAAACTAGTGTACATGACTTGACTAGCATACCTACGCAGTGGTCCTATATAGACTCCGTGAAGCGTTTGAAAACCATATCAGCCCAGGAGTCCCAATTCAATTTTTGGCGGCGATCCGATAGTGATAACAGGGGGCTAAACCGGATGACATCCAAATCCTTAGGTCTTTTTCAAGGTCAACCTTCGCGGTATCTATTACACTTTGCTCACGATATATCACACTTAGGTTCCTTGAGTCCCTCTCGAGCAACATATGTGCACACTTGCTGTGATTTAGAGGGAAACTTCAGTCATCCGACCAGCACTTAATACGACCAAGGTCAGTCTGCAATGAACTGGGATCACAAGCGCTCCAGGTTTTTAACTCATCGACAGAAAAGCGTTGCTAGATATAGAGCCGGGAAGGTTATTGTTGTATATCAAAAACAACATCGGACCAAGTACGGATCCTTGAGGAACTTCAGCGGAGATCGCAGAGAAAGAAGAAAGATCTGGTCAGGTTTGTACTTTGAAAGTTCCGTTACTAAGAAAGGATGTAATCCAGTGGAGAACCTCTTCTTGGATCACATAAGCTCCTGATATGTGCATAAGAGGACCGTGCGGGATACGGTCAAAGAGAATAGTATTCGAGATGTGGCCGTTGCCTTTGGCATCTGTCGAGCCCTCCATGAATATTAACATATTCGTTATGCATGACCGGTCGAGTAGAAAGCCATGCTAGGTAGAGGAGAAAAGGTTATTTGAAAAGAAATGCTTAAGAATGGCGCGTTTTAACGGGCGCTCCATTACTCTGCATGGGATGCTGGTACGGTTGATCGGCCGATAATTAGCAGGAGAGTGGCGATCGTCTGGCTCGAATATGAATGTGGCAATGACCTCTTTCCATGCCTCCGGAAGAGTGCTGCTTCGAATTCTCTGTTTAAACGGATTATGGAGAGGGACTGCCGAACTTCGGGCCGCTTCTTCGAGGATCTGGTGGTGAATCGCGTCCTGTCCCATTGCGTTGTAAGGATTGATCTTGAGCAAGAGATCCTATACGTCGAGCACAGATAATTCAGCCGTTAGTAGTGGGTATTGTAATTTTCTCCGCGGGAGAGTGGAAAGCTCGTTCGGCGTAACCATATTACAGATTGCTGAATAGCATCCTCTGAAAACCTTAACAACCACCTGGGGTTGGAGGGGGTTTCTCCATCTGAAAGCTGCAGAGAACGCGTTAAGGGCTTGGTTTTTCTCTGGCGGCACAGTTACGTAGAAAGTAAGTTCTTATTTCCGCGGGCTGCTAGTAGAATTTCTGACTGTGCCTGTTGGGTGTGTTGACGGATTTTCCGTTTGCACCTGTTTTCTACAAAGCGAATGGCTTCCAGATCTTGCGGTCTGCCTGTTAGCTTCTTTTTAGGAAACACGAGAACATATATCAAGAAGGCGACGTATGTTCCGCTGAAGTGGTGCTTGAGGGTAGGACTCATTGTTCGCGAGGAATAAATGCCTCATCAACTTTGTGAACGACAGCCTTAGAAGAAGGGTAATTTAAGTTCACTGAGTCAGATGCGAGACTTACTATACTTAAGAATGTGCTTAGTGTGTTAGTGTTCTTTCTGAAAATTTCGCAATGAAGTTTTTGTTACAGCATTTTGGAACCAGTGTCGGATAAAATGAAAAGCTAGTAACATGTGGACACCATGCCCCAGCGGTGGTTTGATGACCATTCTATCTATCATGTGTACTTCATTTGTGATAACTAAGTCAAGTAAGGAGGGTGCCTGTCTCAGACGGTGCCCTGTAGGTAGTTAGGCATGCTGTGTCCAGACTTTCTCGTGGACAATCATTGCCAAGGATTTCGAAAAACTGCAGTCATAGTCCTCATGAGAAACAGCCATATAGTTGAGTTTGGATGCGTTGAAGTCACCTGTAGTAGGAAGATGGTAGAAACGTTGTGTCAACAAAAGCCGGTCTGAAGCGGCAAGAATGACCTTATCCTCGGATGCGCTACAAAGCGACGAACGGTACATGATACCGACAAGGAGCGTGTAGCGATTACGAGGTTGGAGTTTGAATCAGAATACTTCGCACTTCTCTTGGGAGATAAATTTCCCTATAGCAGTTGTGGCTTCTAGATTAGAAGGACAGCACAGCCTCCTATGACTTAACCGCTTTGAGCAATACTTACGGATCCTGAGTATACTCAGTAAACGCCCGACAAAAACCATTTCGTGGATTACGTGATTTAAGCTTGCGCCTTTCGGGATGATGGGGTCCCACAAAGAACTCGTGCTGACGAATGCAGACGGTGTGGAATTTTGCGTTGAACGCATAAGTATCGCTGTGAATATATATATTTTGATATATTTTAATCACGTCGTTTTATACAAAATATATTGTGTAAGTTATTACCTTCTATTTGGTTTCCAACTTGGCTGCATTTAACGGTGATGAGGCGGATGGAAAACTAACTGGCGGAAGGGACTGTTAGTTGTCGGGAAGAAAATAAGTCGGTGTTGATATCAACTAGGGACCAATTATAGTGCATTAAAAAGTTCTTTCAATTTGAACTTTACCCGGGTGTGCGAGGTACTATTCCTTGGCCCTCATCGCGTTTGCACACACCCCGCATTAGTGTATGTTTGCAGCCTAAAGTACCCGCGCAGATGTGCTAGTGACAATAAGGGACTCACCGACATGTGTATGTGCTGATCTTATACGGATGTCACACGTCGTTAACTCGGTGGAATATAGCAAAAACGCATACACTGCTGATCGGTAATCAGCCGACTTCCATTCAGCACAGCAGATACAGTGTTGTGCATAGTAAACACACTGGTGAGGGAACTTATTCCGCCAGAGATATCATCCTCCACATTGTCACAGAGGTAATGTCCTGAGTACACTGTAGACTTCTAGTCTGTCTTTCAGCTATTCTGAGGAAATGACGGTAGGTTAACTATGCTCGGACGACCTATAGGACAGTTCTCTATAGGATACCTTCGTTAGGTCTGCAGCTTATTCAGCCGACTGCTTTTACAGATTGAAACCCAAGCTTACGCTCTGTAAGTTTCTAACGACACTGTAATTCTAAGGGCGGTTCAGTGCCAGATCACAAAGCTGGAGAGCATGTTAAAATGAGAACATGTGTATCGCCTGCCGATCGTTAGTATATTTTCACCTACCTGAATAAAAACAAGAGATCACATCTTACGACGAGTCTAATGAAACCAACGTGACGTGAAGGTCAGGACGAAGAATCCCTAGAAAGTCAAGTTTTATGTATTTCACACCGCTAGTATGAGAGGTGAAATGAACAACAAAATGTGAATGGAAGGCTACCTGTAGACTGCAATCCGTGTGAAATGTGCATGCAGTTATCGCGTCAGCTGCCGCCACCAAGGGATCCTGGAGAGGTAATTAAGCTTATGTGGGCTAGAAGGAATGAAATATCGCGTCATTCTGAGTGAAATTCGGTAAGGGCTTTTGGAGATATTTCTGTTACGTGGATAATAGGGACGGGATACCCCAGCTTTTAGTCGTATGACCATTTTGAGATTACTGGTTATATTCTTGTCGCTATCGCGTGTTCTGAGGTTTCGGGTGGGTTTCTTTTCAAATTTCACCTCCGCGACTGAGGAATCAAGTTCACTGTCGAGTAATAATGGTCCAGTGGTGTAAAGCTGTACAGGTATTACGGCACCAGAAGTCAGTTTGCGGTTGTGCTGAAGTAACCGTTCTTATGCAGTATGGTTTGAAGATCTGCGTACGATAGCGGGTCAGATGTATTGTATCAGGATTGACGTTCCCCGATTGACCGTTAGATAGCCTCTTCGGTTTCAGAGTAAGTTAGATGCCTCTCCATAGTGTTTTATTAAGAGTCTAAACGCTGGGTAACCATGGAATTACGTTGATTCATTTTCCTGGTTACAATACATCTTTTGCGGAAAAAAGATTGTAGTTAATGAGACGTGAAAGAACTGCATCAGTATGTACGTGTATCTGAGGTCAAACCGAATGTGGAAAACAGCTGGAAGAGACGTTTACGCATTGTTTGGGCCTATCGATCTGCATCTGAAAGCAAACAAAAGACGTGAGTACTTGTTCACGGTATATACTTATACATTCTCGGTCATTGAAGGTATGGGACTCAAATTCCGTGTTCAAACGTTGGAAACGCTAAGCAACCTGTGATGATTCAAAACTTACGTTCAACAGGCTGTTACTAAGAAAAAATGAGTCGCCAAAACGTAGGACGTTAATCAACTTGTAACTGCAATGCAAAATAGAGAATGTGGTGGGCGGTAAGTAATGTAAACGAGTGAAAATATATAAGTGCGCAATATAATCTTGGTTAATATGTGTGTTGTACACGGTAGATTCGAAGTTTCACTTCGCAACGTATTCGGCATTCCAATGCTACGTTCTTTACGTTTTGAATAGACGAAGGTAAATTCCTGGAATGAACCAAGTGGTTTGCGCGAAAAACGACAGGATTGCAAAAAGGTTCATAAATTTCATTCGTATTTCCCTAAGTAACACGTTATTGCTATTACGAGAAAGTGGGTCTGCTTCTTGGTTGTCTCTTCCTAGCCCGTAAATTACATGATAGCCTAATTTATTATATCAAGAGGTTATTTGTATTTACTCTGTTATTTCTGACGATAGAGTTAGTCAGCATTTGATCCACGATAAACCTGAACTGATTATTATCAGTGAAGTACTTGCACTTGTGAATGTCCTCAACTTTAATGTGGTTTTCGTCAGTGTATATTGATGACCTTGGTTCACTGTCAGTGTTTTAGGAATAAACAGGACACGGCAGTAGCGTATCCCTGACCACAGGTGCTTTTACATTAGTGTTCGTTAGGATCCACTTATCTCGTTCATTTCTTAGTCCCCGAACGTTCGTTTTGCAGGACGGCAGTTCGAGAAGTTTCCATATTGTGATGAATTTATTTCATCAAAGACTTAGAAAATCCATGGTAAGTAGTACGAAAGTAATTAGACGGTAGGAATCGTTGTCGGGGCTTGGTATTTGTCGGAGGAGGCAGCTTATAAAGCAGTTTAAGATAATTACGGTAGGGTCGAATATCACCTTCCAGCGTTCGGAAGTCCAGTGGTTGTACCTTCCATATTGCAGTGGTTCTTTTAGTGTCGTTGAATGCGAACCCATGTTGATCGGCCAGTTTTGGGAAACTTTTCGAGACTACCGTCTTGTTAATCTGGTCTCTTCTCGCATTCTAGTATGTCGTTCACATGAAAGTATTTTCCTGGCACTCCACAACGACGGGCTGATCATTGGTTCCCTGAGAAAAGGTTACCCAGTTGGTTGCGCCGGAAGTTGTATAGCAAGATTGATGGAAGCGACCACGAGTTTAGAGGATCGCGAGAAGTTTTTCGCTGTCCGTGATGAAAAATTGGTGATATGTATTTTTCAAGTCTAGAGCACTAACCGTCGCATTTTGTCACTTTTCAACCAGTGTATCTAACTTGGGAAGACGTTTGACATCAAGGAGAACGAACTCGTTTACAGTTCCGCTTTTATTCATGATCATGCTTTCTATTCCTGCCTGTGACAACCAGAAATGGAACGCTTTGTGATGAATTCAACGGATTAGTGGTTCCTTATCAAAGGAGTCGACGTGTTTCTTCACTTATGAATAGCTCGTTCTCCGACTCTGTTGTCGGAATTTAATTGATACAGGTTTGCACTCTCTTTAATGAGTGCGAGATGTGGTGATGATTCGTGTCAAGTTGACGGCAGAGTAGGTAGGGCGATTGACAGCTTAGTATCACCGGACGGATTGTTGTGATCTTGGATGTGTCCAAAAGAGTCGTGTCACAAAAGATTATCGGCACACTAATTGAAGAGCAATTATAGATCTACTTGATTTCACCCTGGGTCTCTTTACATAATGGAAACGAAACAACTTGCTGGAGTGTCATTAGGTATTAAACCAGGGGCGTCCACTATTCGTTGCGAGATTTATGAATCTCCTACTGTTTCTTTGTATAACATCAGCCAAGGCATACTCCTCTAAACTCTCAGTAATCTCGAAGACCACGCAGTTAGCCCCCGTTGACTTGTAGTGAAAGAACAAACTGTGAAAGTTAGGAAGGAGCTTCGCCCGTTATCATAATGGAAACCAGGGATGAATACGGAAAACAACCGGTTTCTCGGGTCGATCTGTTTGACGGGCTTTCCAGGACTGGTTCCTGTTGCCACATTTGGAGCACAAGTCGAGCAGAACACTTGTAATGCGGGTGTTTATCGTATCCATTAAAAAAATGCACTTGATATTGTAATGACTGTTCTATAGATTTTATCGTGCGACGGGTTCGGGATATTTTAAGCGTTTGTCGTGGTATTGTTTGTACTGTATGAATTATGGTACGACAAGATGTTTTCCTTTCAGTTTGAATCATATGACCTAGTCAAAAGCGGCCTGGAAGTCCAAGAAATATTGCCTTAGAATTCTTTGTCTTGTTTGGTTGGAGAGAATTCTGCTGATGAAAGAATCTCGGATGACATTGTCACGATTTTGTTCAGCCACGATAGCCTTGAAGGTGCGTCTTCAGTAAGTGGCTTGGACCGCTTAGCAAGTTGATCAAGCGATTGGCCATTCTCTTCTGGCGGTAACCAGCAGATGCGGGTAAAATGTAGTTTTTGGTTCATGTAGAAACACTTCGGAGAGTAGTAGATTGAGTAAGTGTCGCCTGCCTGGATGGGGTCCTCGTGATCACTCAAACCGTTGGTTAGAGACGCTATCCGAGATGGCGATGTGTTGCAGTCAATGGCGTACCTGTATCCATACCATTTCTAGTTTTCCCGCCTAGTCTTCTTTCATTAATTCTCAACCATCTCAGCAACGTTATCTTCTAGGATATTCCACGTCACTGTTGAGTTGAGCGGCGGCCCGAGCCACAGTACCTTTTGGTCTGGCTCATGGCTGTTATGATGATGATGATGATGATAATGATGATGGAGAGTAGGTATTGTTACTTCTAACGATTCGCATCTTGAATTAAATCCAAAGACTTCTGACGGGATCGAACCGATGAACGTGTCTGATTTATGAAGTTGGGAACGCCTGTTAGGTTAAGGGGTGCTGGAAAACGTGTGATATCAGTAGTGTTATCGCTCTGTAGAGTTTGTCGCACTGTTTTACAAAGAACTCACAGCCTTAGAAAGGTAATTCTTTTTAAGGTGCACAAATCATTACCACGGATCGAAAAAATGGACATAGAGTTAATGTATGTAGAGATTAGGAATTTCCGATAGGTCAGACTTTTTTATTCCCAATATGAGATCTGAACTGGACAACGAAATATGTCAACTTCAAAACAACATCACTGATCTAGATATGAAACATTTTTCCTATGGAGTATATAAACGGTTAGTATTGCATGAAACCCATGCTGGATTATACGTTTCTTACTGCCTACAACCACTCCACATGAACTATTTCAGCTGACGGAACCAACCAGATTGACAGGTTACAAACACAACTTGATTGTCACTCGATTGCCTATTCTGTAAACAGGAGGACTTTATGGTTTGAATTTGTGTCACGTCGAATACCCTCCCTGTCGGGCATTGTGGAATTACTTACTTGGGATGCCGTTGAAGAATCGTTTGATGAATCTTTGTGTTTCGTCAGCATGAGCATCTTATATTTTCAGTTTCATCTCCATCCGTAACAACTTCTCCTTTAGCGTCTGTCTCTTTCCACTTTTCCAGTCGCCGTTTCTCCCTTTGTCGTCATTGTAAAGTCGATTTCCATCTACTCTTTGCGAATTCTTCAGTTACCATTTAATTAGTGCTGACAACCAACGGTTCACACCGCAGTGTTTTTAGCTTATTGTCCCTCCAAACACCATAGGACACAAGTGATATAGTGGTTATACAACGAATTATTTTTTGCGGGGTCAAGATAAACATATTACGGATTTCGCAATGCTCAAGCGCTTAGCTAGAGAATAGATTGCAGGCCGCTGATCATACATCTTGCTTACCTTGAATCAGTAGGATCTTTGGCAGGAATTCCTTTGAATTGTCAGTTTACTTTGAAAGAAAGATGAGCAGTGGTTGTAAAGCAAAAACATAGTTAAGGTACGTTCGTCAACTTTGGTCAGGTCTTTTGCATAGTCTTTCATTGAAGGCTTGTTCTAACTATTTAACCGTATGGATTAGCCCCTCTCCCTTTCGGAATGACGAAAAACTGTGTTCAACTTAATTCAACTTTTTCCCCTCCATACACTATTTTGAGTGAATTCTTCCTGGGTTTAGTATTGCAGTGTTTACTGTCCTCTTTATATGTAGACGACATTCCAGAAGCTCCTGGTACCCATCGTTATTCACTGATGACTTCCAGTTATAGACGACTGTGGAATTGAACTAATAACCGAATAGTATTGATAAATCGAAACAAGTGCACTGCACATTGTATTGTTTCATCAAACCTGTCTTCAGACACATTTTTAGGTGTGATAGACCGTCAGTATCTCAGTAGACTGTTTTTTGGGTTCAACAGTGTCAGTGAATTCATCGCCAGCAGTCACTGCCATCCTCGACTAGATTATAGGTCTCGTGGATGGTTGGAAGGAAGCCTGGTAAACCCACGTGGTTACGTTTATCACACCCTTCATAACGCCTCGTATTAATTAATTTACCTCAAGAATGGTCATGAGCCTATGCAAGTGCCGTTTACCTCGGTAGGGATGGGGAATATTCCGGACGAGAAGAAATATATTGAAAGTTCCCATTTTTTATATACACTCTCCCATCCCAGATAGCGTTTCCAACCAACGCCTTGACGTATCGCGAGGTGACCACTAGGCTGGTGGTACCTCCCCACTTTATCTAACAAACAGTCAGGGATTTATCGTGTCGTGACCATGTGGTTGCCTGATCACCTCACGGCTCTACAAAACTTGTTGGTCTCGGTGACTAATGCCCGATGCTTTAGGTGGACGTCAGACTCAACCATTATAGATCGCATTTTTGTTGTTTGGTCACTTGATTATAACTGCGCATCCACGAACCTCTGCACTGTTCTTTCGATCATCCCACTTGATGATAGTTTCCAATAACCAAACGCTGCATGTTATCTTACAACCTCGTTGAGAACAGGTTATAGCATACGGTAGAGAACGTCAGACAGAAGCTTTGTACACCTTTTCTTTCACTGCCACGAATAACGCAGTTCAGGAGAAACAACAGGCCTTCACTATTCTCGCTGATACCCCCTCAGCAGCATTATAAACTGCAGGAACTGTACTATTTAGTTACGTGCAACGGCCCACATAATTGGGGGAACTGCCTGCAATAAGGCGGACGAAACGGGAGTGCCCCTGTTTTGAAACAGCGTCTTGCTCCTTGAAACTATGGATCATATTCCATACGGATCAGATCGGTTCATTTTAATAGCTGTGGCCTACATGCCTTCTACAGAAGCTTAAGAGAAAGATGTTGTTCGCTCATCTCATATCGATCAGTGTCGAGTCTGTGGCCAAACCAGACAGTTGTCTTCAAACTATCACTCTTTTTGCATATTGAGCATACTGACCTCTTAGTCGATTCACGTATTTCCGTAGGACTCTTATGCAAAACAGACGTCTCCAAATAATGTCACGGTCTACCGAATCGAAGGCATTCTGTCCATCTAGATATACCACAGCTGTTGGTTGCCTACAGAAGTGCTGATGACCTAAAACCTATCGTATGCTAAAATGTGGTCAAAGCACCCACGAACGAATCGAAATCCTGCTTTCCCTTCACGAATGTGTCTATTCCCAGATTTCGTGAACCAATGTGATACAAAGTCCGTGGGTAGCTCGGGTGCAATTAAAGCCTTATTTTGGAGAGTTGGACCAAGTGATTCGGGGTATCTATTCATTTTCCAAAATCGTCTAACGGACTTTCGTCAGTTTCGATGTAAATCTCTCGCCACCATCCTTGAAAAGACAAGGTGGAAGGAAGTCTAGATCCAGATTTCTTATAAACTTCAACAGATTTGTATCCAGGATCATCCCAAATTCTGGCAGACGTGCATCGAAAACGCAATATCCGTCCATTCATGTCCTATCGTCTGTTTTATTTAGCTATATCAGCTACAGTGTGCCCTGACGTGTTTAATCCATATACCAGGGTGGCGGGACTGGTTGGTAATGTTTGAGCAATCTTTTTCACGTATGTTGTTATTATCATCAACTCAACGGCCAATTCAATCACAAGTGGTGTAAAACTGCGGTTTACTGTTCCCAGACTGAAATACTCCTTCTGACTCGTTTGATCTTCCTATCTAGTGATCCCCACTGTATTTGTGTAAGCTGCCTGGGTTTATCCGTTGTCCTTATATTCAGAACTAGGATAAATCGAGCGAAGCCTCTGCATCAAGTCTAAATGCGTAATATAAATTCGGTCATGTGACGAGTGTGCAACCTGTTCAAAACTTGCATTTTCGTCGCGTTAGTTTATGACGGCTGTATTTTTTTCCTAGCAGTTGTTAAGCTCTCTTACCTAAATTGATTTTGGCTTTTTGTTCGTGTTGAACTCTCTACACATCCACATTCTTCCCATGTCAGTTATGCACCTTACACTTACGAGCGTATGAACTTTGAACAAATGCTAGGACGAAATGAGCTAGAGGAACAGTATGTTTTGCAACCAAGTAGTTGCCCCAACATACACAACGATCTTTAAAGAAGTATCATCGGATTATGTCCGTGGCTGAGGTGCACAGGGCGGTGGGTTGATCGAGATATAGAGATCGTACCATGTACGTTGCTACGACAGTCACTCACCATTGCCCATACTTTTGTTGGGACACTTCACGCAACACTCAACAGCCTGTTACGAAGGGCAACCAATTCGAATATTTAAATCGTCTGTTAGTATGGTGACATTTTACTGACTTACTTTAACGTCTATGAAAGCGTCAGAGCGCATTCTTGACACGATCTGAATTATTGTCTGCTGGAGCACACTGCGATCTGATGAACATACCGTTTTTCCGAGTTGAATTAAATAATTTACTAGAGCTGGCAGCGTGCAGTCAGCTGGGATCCAGTCGTTCAAGTTTTACTCTATTTTGGGGCTCAGTGCGATCGTCGCTTCAACTTGATCCTTAAATTTAGCTTCGGCGTTGCCGAAGACTATGGGGAGAGGCACTTGGAAGGGCAGTTATCTAGGGGTGAATGCAAATCCACGACTGTGTTAGAATAACAGATTTATGTTTCGGAGGCGGAGTGCAGCCCATGTTATTGACGCGAGTGAATACATCTTAGAGCAATTTGCTGAAGGGTGTTGGTATTAAAATCATCATTGTTAACCATTTACTTAAGTAACATTTGTCCCTCTCAAAGCGCCGGGACTATAGAAAACCCGGTGGCGACATGTAATGGAAAATGAGTAGCGATGGAATAATGTCACCGTCGGGAGAACGACAACTTCTGGTATATCTATACCTTTTGTGCCTCAGAATGAAAACGACTCCGATGGACCCGTTCCGAGTCTGACTAATAAATCTGGCGAATTAATGAGAGGGTTGTGGGGTTCTCTTTGGCTATCTCACACAAGTCAACTCTGTCGTCTGGCTCACTTGGTAGTGAGCACTTTATTTAGCTCAAGGGCACAGTGAATATAGTATTCTTGTCTAACAATGTTTATTACTGCTTGCAGTACATACATCTAACTCAACACCAGGTTTTCGAATCATGTCAAAATTTTCAACCGTGTTTTATGATGAGCTGACTACCACGACCAATCACTGGGCGATTCGAGTGATCTTCGTTTAACGGTAACTCTTTCAACCTCTTTTTCCTTTTCAGGTGGACGGTAGAGCTGCACCTGCAGATTAGTTCTAAGCGCTCCGTTGCGGTCAGTGTTACAACCTATAAGCCTGAGTCGTTCTCAGATGCATCCATGCGCACTTGCCTATTCCTGTCATTTTCGTCACTTACACGACTGCTCTGTGCGATTAACTGTGCTCACGCATTACGATCATGTGAATATGATCAACACTGTGTTGTCTATGTACAGTGTATGATTTGTGCAACAATGAGACGTACCGTCCATTTTAGATTTAACTGTTCGTTTGAGCCTTAATTGTTACGCAGCTGAACTTTAAGAAATCCAAGACATCACTCCAAAATCTGATGGTATTACGGTGCTCACATACGTACAGCATGTTTGTTGGCTTAAAACCGAACTACCGCTCGAGTGTATGTGCGCCACCTGCAGTTCCACAAACTAATGTAGGACAAGTCTAAGGATTGATTCCTACCAACGACATCATTACCAGCAAACCTCAGCTACCATATCGAGACTGCTCTCCAATTTTTGTGTGCTGGGTTATACCATAAACCATAGTCTGTTAACCAGCGTGTGACTTAGGTTTGGACCTGATGACCTTACTGTTATGTCTTGTTTCAATGTGATGTAGTAATCCTCCTGGCTGTGACCAAATTAGCAGCGTAACTTGTAACGTTTTTAGGCATAGCCAAAACAATAGTAGACAGCTCTTTTGCTGTGATTGTCTATTTCTGAAATCATCCATTGTTTGCTTACCAATTTACCAGGCATTTTTTTGTTGTATGTGCTTTGTTTATTTACTGGAGAACTGATGTCGGCTGCCGTATGACAAGTCCAGTGTTAATTGTTATAATGGTGCGGCGGGTTAGGAATGGATTTGTTTGAGTATCGTTTCATGTTGTCGTTAAACCTTCGAAAGGGTAACGTAGGCAGACGTTGAAAGGAAAGCATAGGATTTTTGTACGTTCGTGGACACAAATTAATTTAAAGGCCAGCGAGATTACTGCGCACTTTTTATAGAATGTTGGCATAGTCACCGTCATCGACATCATTCTCTGCTGCGAGAAGCTCCGTTGAATACTTTGGCCGGGGCTGCTGGTTGTAGTGATATAAAATGACAGATCAACGACCGAGAACAAATATGTGAGGAAGATAAAGTACGAAAAAACAATAGAGATTCGTGAAGAATAGAAACCAACAGCTCTACAAATATCGACTCGCCATTGACTGTGACATACTGCTTTGTCAGAGGGCGTTTCCACTCGGTGGTGTGGATGGTCATGTATTGCCCTCTCTGGTAGGTAGCATCTACTAGCCCTGCTAAAATCAGCAATCAAGGCTTTCAAAGCTGATAATGACTTCGTTGCGCGGCCTTCCTTCAGCTTTCCCTGACAGTCAGCAGGCGGTCGGCCACGCATTGGTGACTGCTGTTGAATTACCTCAACCCCATCGGATTGTTTAGTGGTCTTGGGATGTCAAAACGTTGATTGTTAATTATAGCCAACGTTTCAGTTTTGAATAACTAATGACCTAAGGAATATTTTAAAGTCAATTAAGGCTGTCTTTTTGAAAGGCGATATAACCTGATGTCGTTTTCTGCACTATCCTATTTCTGCCTCCAGCTGTGGAGCTACAATGTCCAGCAAACATGTGATTGACGAGAACCATCAGGACGAATGTGCATCAGAAGAATTAAAACGTTGGAATATACGTAGACTTGATGAGTCTACACAGGTTAGTGTTTTTAGTGGTCTCCCCGTGCGTGAAAGGTTTTTTTAAAATCTCGTGATAATGAGGCCTTACGGTAGTGTTCTTGTTGAGACCAAACGTTTATAGTTATACCGCCCTCTTAATAGAGACAGGCAACTTGTCCATCAGTACTATGTAAATGATGTTGCGTAGTGCATAAGCGCATAATGGTTCGTTACTAATGGTACCGACTACCAGTCACAGGGTCGTCTTTTCTAGTATCGTCTTTTACGCAGGTGTGAACATCTTGCCAGTGTTTGACATAACATGTTATAGGACAGCAAATACCGTGTAGCACCAAGGTTGAAAGTTC
Organism: Paragonimus heterotremus; assembly: GCA_013368495.1. Lineage (NCBI taxonomy): Eukaryota > Metazoa > Platyhelminthes > Trematoda > Plagiorchiida > Troglotrematidae > Paragonimus > Paragonimus heterotremus. Next base: position 183,390 of record LUCH01000478.1, read on the forward strand.
AGTTTATGCAACTATCAAAATTGGTGCGAACGCAACAGCTAATGAGTAGGCCGTTTATGAGTTGAATATGTTCACTAAGCGTAAAGATTTTCACATCTCGAAAGTATGTTGCAAAATTCGTCCCAGTCTCTTCTGACTTGTGCATATGGGACCACACTTATGGAACGAGCAAGCACAAAAGTAGACATACTTTTAGACATACTTTAGACATACTTTTCAAAGAAACCGTACGATATTTGTTCAATGACTGGTTTCATTTTGGTGTGTTAATGAATGACTGTCTCGGTTGGTGATTAAAACAGCATGGGGTCGAATACACAATAAATGTGTAGTTAGCAATACTCTCATTGACAAAATAACGGACGGATGGTTTCCACTACACAGATCGGGTATGCTCCATTGACGTACATACATGTTCGTGGACAATGTAAATGGTCACTGTCAGTTGGCGTCACCTAACCTGCTCGAAAGTGACCTAAAAAAGAGCCTGGCTTGTGCCATCAACTCACTGTGCGTTCATGCATATGCATTCACTGCTGAACATTGTTTACCAAGGTGACGTTTGCTGAATACCATTTATTCTTTGGTTTCCACCCGAATCAGCCATATCTGTCACTGACCCATGTACCGGATACAGTTCGACAAAATAAACATAGCAGTAAGTATGAATCAAGGTTTTCGTTGTATAAACGATGTATACAAAGATATGTCGATTTGTCATGTAACTGTTGTCTTGACATGTTTGTTAAGTCTGGACGAACACTATTGGTAGTAAGTATGCTTGTAATAGGCCGATAAAGACGAATTTACTCATTTTGGCTGACAAGCTAACGGTTCATGAACTGAGTGTCTTTTCCTACATAGAATTGCCCACTCTTGAACTCCTGACCTTCTATAATGAAGTTGTGACTCATCAGTCCACCTTCCAGTTGGTTACTTAATCTTAGTGTTGGAGAGTCAGTATCTACAGCTCGGTAGAATTTTGCTTCGGTGAATGAAGTGTTGACTAGATGAGTGGACAGTTTTCACTGGAGGTCACGTATTATCCGATACGGAAAACTTGACCACAACGACAATGACACACTACTCCATTCATTCTAAACAAATGGATTTCAACTAGTACACATGTAAAAGTGCGGCGTTTCGTGTGAGAGCCGTGCCTTTTCCACGTATGACCTTAGCTGGTTAATAGATGCTGATTTCTGTTCCATTTTTTTCTTACCCGACAGCTAATTTTACATCCTTGCCTTGTTTACCAGTGGCCCTTTGTCAGCCAGTGTTTACTTTTCCACACAAGCTACAGAGCAGTTTTGGGGGGACATTTGTAGTCTCACTCTACTGATTTTTTCCATAGTTTCAACCCATTCTCAACGTACAACTACATACGCTTTGTTTACGACGGTTGCTTTGCCACTAATCGTAAGGCTAATCTAATCAAACTTTCTAGAAATCGTGTCAAGCTGTTTTCCGCCTTTCCTTGGTGCTGGTTTTCTACAGGCCAGTTGTCTTGCGCGTCCTGCAGTGGATCCATTTATGCTGGATGATGCCTTGCAGGATGCCGACTGTTCTGCCGTATCTTCCGTCCTCGTTCTGTATACCGGCGGGACTATTGGTATGCGCCAGGTGGATGGCGCATATCAGCCAGTGCCAAATTTCCTCATTCGTTCAATTATGAAGATGCCTACTTTTAACGATCCTCAGTAAGTTTCCGATACCTGTATGAACGTTCATTCTGTGCTGGGTTGTTACGCAACTAACGCCACGTTGGAAGATCTCCTCAACATATAAAGGTGCATGTACACATAATATCCCGGTATGCAACTTATCGCTGAACACTGGAGTCCCACCAAAATTCTCGCTTATGTTGATATATACTTTAAAGTTTATATGGCACTAAGGCGAACATTTACATATGTGATTGTTTACGAATCTCAAGTGTGACTTGTTTGTTGTCGCTATAGCTAGAAGAGAATTCACTCCGTAGATTACTAAGAATATATGGAATACGATAAAAAAAAGTCAAACGTCCAAGAATGTGTTGGTAATCAAAAGCCGCTGGAGGAGTTGTGAGCCACTTGTGTACTGACTTATTCAAAATTGGTGAACAACACAGAAACAACTTTTCGGGTTCCCGGTCATCCAACCAAATTGGAGCCAACGACTCATTCTTATTTTACGCTCATTTGAATCATTGCATGCTTATTAATCATATTCCGTGTATAGTAACTGATGAGATCGGTCGAAGTGTCTTTCCAGAGTACATCTCACTTAATCTTACGTGTTCTAATTCCATCCGGAAACATAACTGCTTTAAGTACGATTTTTTCTGAAAATCGAAGAACATTGAGGAGTTTTCCTAATTAGTTTTGCTAACTGCGTTACATATGGCGTAGGTCACTGAATCACCAGATTTGTATGGCGCCTAAATCCGTGACGTTTTCAAACAATCGCTTAATGCTCGCTTGATTCTAGCAGTCAGTCTCAACTGAATGAACTTGTTACGGAATTCTGGATGCGCGATCATGGGAATTGTTTATTACTACTCGGATAGCCTATTACACGTGACAGTCGTTTTCATTCACTCATCGTAATTTTAGATGTAAATTGTAGTTTAATTGTCAAAAGGATGTTCTGACGGATTAGCTCTAAAGGGGTACGCGCAGTGAGTGTAGTACGAATGAAAGCAAGAAGTTTGATACTTGCGTTTGACATGTTTTAAACTAGTAATTTAGGGAACTAACATGGCGTTCGAACGAATTTGAATACTTGTGTTTCGCTCTCTTTCGCCGAAGCTGTGTAGCCCACACTGAAACAGGCGAATGACTGATCTGATCTGTTCGGAGGTCGTTCCACACTTCAAGTTGCGACGCACTGCTTTAAGATTAAGGCGTTCTTACTCGCCCTTTCCTTATTGCGGACAGCCTGTTTTTACATTGTGGAACGTTTTACTCAATCGAAAAGCACCATTTCGTCAGCGTACAATATTACCGAGATGCCATTAAGAATAGCGAACCCACATGTCACTTCTGTTGTCCGGCTGTCGCTGATCTAAGAGGGCGCACGTTATATACCTGCGTGCGATTTATTTTACTCCATGCTCCAAAACCATGGCTTATCCACAAGGCGGTTGTAAGCAGATTTACGGTGCTTGACCATCCCTGACTTCTTTAACTAGCCCCTATTAAGTGAGCAGGTTGTGTGAACAACGCGATTATTCACTGACACTTAATTCTGAAAACTCTGAGCGAGCATTCAATTGGTCATCTAATAAAACTGCACGGTTAACGATGGTTAACTCTCGTTCTGCTTATTCGAACCGCATCAGGTCTTATTCACAAAGACCACCAGCAGCTGGAAAAATCCGTGAGGTGGTGAGACAACGACGTGACCGCAAAACAAAAACGTCCTTGGTTGTTTCGTTGTATAAAGTGAGCAGGTGCTGGCTGCCGGGTTATAGGTGATTAATCAAGCTGTTGATTAGGTGGAATATCCGAGATGTTAGCTGCCAAAGTCAGTGGTGTCTGCATTATTTTCAGCCGTTCCATTTTTAACCTATTTGTTTGCTTCCTGTTTACTGGTATTCTCTTCTAGAATATTCCTGGCCACTGTTGTAGTGAACGGAGGGTCCAGCTGCAATACCGTCAGATCACGCTCGTATCGCTTATGACTTGATGAGCAGATACAAATCACTCTGGATGGGTTTCATTATCAAATTTGTAATCGAAACTGCGTAGCCAAAATAAGCTACATAATTTCGATCACTATTATCCTGTCGAAGGCCGCCCAAGATGGCTGAAACGTATGCAAAAGATTTTACTCGGGACGACATGTTACTCTCAATTTTTAGTTATTGATTTGTCGGCTGTTTGCAAAGCGTGGGCTCAAGTCAAGTTCACTGCCAGACCGCCTATTACAGACCGTTTCCTCTCATCATTCCATTAAAAATCCTATAGTTTAGCAGTTAGACAATGTTTTGGCTGCGAAAAAAAAGTCATAACTTAGTCAAGTTGTTGCATGCACCTGTCTCCACGTCAATAGTTGCGCCCAGCCTGGCATGTCGGATCCATTGCTGGTTTTTTCTTCTATTATCTCAGAACTCCCTTTGCAGTTGTGTTCCAGGCTACTTGACCGTTCATTCTTAATTCCACCCATTTTTTCGTTTCAGCTAGTCACCACGCATTGTTTACATAACTGAGCATACTTCCCGGGGTGTTCAAGGTCCATTGAGATTGGAACGACTTGTTAGGTTGTTCGGATTTTGAACCCAGTCGTTTTGTTCACTATGCAGGCTTTTGATCGCTACTTAGATTAACTTGTTTAGTTTTCAGCCCCTTTTTGGTTCATGTGTTATTAACCTTCATTTGGTTCTTGTTCTCTGTCGGTTGCCATTTTCGTGCAAACTACATTCAGATGAATTAAACCGGCTCTTTTAAGACTTACTAAAGTGTATATATTATACACTCTGGCTATTCGTAACGACTATGTTCGCGTGCAAGTTATTTGCACGTGCATTGGTACATTCTCCTCGAATCCTTATCGTTGTCTACAATCTCGTCTTACGTGAAGTTTCGTTTACACTGCTTTTCTTCTCACTGCATTAGCTTATCGCCTTTCTTATCAGTAATCCTTTCTTACGAAGACAACTTTTCTGGGAGCTTGTGCTTTTGCTTAATGCAACTGTAAAAAAAACCTGAGGATTTATCGCAGAATCTCTTATGCTGCGGTTTGTGCATACTTACAAACCGTCTCTATATTAACTCAGTGGTTCGAAGTGTTATTGTTTAAAGCGGCCACATGAAATCAAAAATGAGGTTTGGGTGTTTGGTTTGATTGAGCGAGAGTTGCGGACAACCTTGTAGATTCATGCATCCTCATCAATGCCATCACGTTTGCTAAGGTTTCTAACCGGTGTTCGTTGTCCTCTCCCAACCAGGATATACACAGTCACTTTAATGGGCGATTCTCATACGTAAATTGTATGATTCTTTCAACAGCCAACGGTTGGCGTTTGGGTTATTCGGTACAGGGTGTTAGTTAGTTAAACTAACATTGACTTTTCTTCCGCTGTTTTAAGTAGGGAGCTACGTCCTTATTTTTAACATGTTCATTTCACCAATTGCATATTAGTCATATGTTAGCCTAGTGAGGCTACCCGATCCCACTTTGTGTGGAGTTCAGCTGTGAAATAAGCATATTCACATTCCAAGAGATAACTTAGACTGTGAAGCTAGTTGACTAGTGTTGACACGTATCCTTCAGATATTCTGTTCTAGTGGAAGTTGTTAAATGAACTTTGCAGATAGTAGATTATAGATGGCTTTTGTGAAGTTTCCTCTAAACTACATTGCCAACGAATGGCCTTCGGGATTGAAGGTGTAGGAAGACTTTCCCATGCAAGTATTTAAAACAGCACGCTTCAGGTTCAGTTGGATGGTTCTGTGGGTGACTATCTTACTTTTTAACGGACGTAGGCAGTGTAAATAAGTTACGTCCAATTCCGCTATGTCATTAGACGCCTCCAAACATAGTTTTGGCTATTGGACGAATGAGTTCGAAAATAAGGGAGATCGATAAACGTCACAGATCAAGGTCTGCAATCGCTCGTTTTGCGAAACTTTCTACTCAGGGATAACGGTTATAAGCTTGACGATAAAATACTGTGGCTCGAGTTGGCGCCCACCACACTAGTAACTTGGACTATCCTCATCCAAATAAAATGTGGTAAAGTCGGTATAACAAGACTACACAGAGGAACTAGAAATGCTGTGGATGCAGGCATACCATTAGCTGCCGCACGTTGCCTTCTGGGATAGGATTTGTAACCAGCAGTTTGAGTGATCACAAGCTCCCCAACTGAGCAGCTACTCACCTTATTAAGTGGTACCGTCTGGGTCTTCATATTTTGTAACCTCCTCGTCTCCTAATTACCGCGCGGCTTTGCCCAGCTGTTGATGTTTTCGACATATAAGGTCTAGTGCAGTAAACCTTCAACTGACATGCGGAGTGCGTGACCCAACCATTGCAGTCTGCTCAACGCAACCGGTTGACCAATCGATGGTGTATCCCGAGCGACTGAAAGTACGCCCTGGCGAGCGATCGCTTTGTTCACGTGATTATCTCGCTTGGTGTGCACTTATTGGCAGAGACAACGATGATCCAACATAGCAAGCCTGTTTCTTTCTTCACCTCGAAGAGACTACGTTTCCCAATCATAGAACAAGTCATAATGCACACAAGAATTACATACCCATCCTTTCAATGACAATCAAACCTCATTTCGACGCCACATATGACGCAGGTTAGCAAAGGCGACTCGTGCCTTTGCTATCCTGAATGACATCTCATCAGCAGTATCACAATTTGACGAGATAGTGCTACCCAAATGTGTGACGTTGTTCACACTCTATCTGTACTGAAGAACGTAGGAGTTGGAATGCCCCGGCCTTAAATCAGTATTCTGTGTTATGAAGGCATGCACACGCATTCCATATAAACGAGCTCAGTCAGTTATTTTGTTTAGCATAGTCTGTCTCTCTTTGGCATACTCTATGTCAGTTAACCTAGTACCAAGAAACTTACCTCGAGGTTCATTAGATTCTTCAAACACGCCTTCTAGGTTGTCGGCTGATTTAGCGAGTCACTAATTTGTGCCTAATGGCTATTGTCGGCTTCATGAGGCATGGCGTTTTCGTACGAAGAGCTTATCGTTGGTTGTTGACCTTTTTCTGGTGAATGTTTAATTATGAAACGGGGTTTTATCTTTTCAGTGTGTGCTGGCATCTCGATGCCCTTGAGATCTACTGATTTTGTGAGACATTTTTACCTTTTAATCTGAGGATTTGCGTCGTCTGGTTTTGCCACTGTGGCTGATGAAAACCACTACATGTTTAGCGTCGAATGTCATACGACGCCCTGCATTTGGCCACCAGCATGTTCAAAACTCTTTTTCTTTCATTTTTCCTGCCTATTTTTGTTGTCGTTGCTTGGTCTTCAGATCAAACGAGAACTAAGGTCTTGAACACACTCTGTTCCTAAAACTGTTACCCGTTAGTTCCTTGGCCCCAGTTTTAGCCGATAACTTAATGTGGGAACAAAATAATTAGTAAGGCTCCTCAACGTACTGTTAGCTTGTGGTTTTTCTCACGACCGTGACTGTTATTCAGGTTGCCACTGAGTGCCAAAATCACGGGGCATAACTGTGAATAGCTTAGACTTTTGACATGATATATAACGTCATTTTATAAGACATCATTCGCCCCACAATTAATTTTTACCCGAAACTGATTTTAAAGTAGATGCAATCATGGCGAACAAATGCTTGAACCATCAGTCCTTTCGTGCTGTCCACTAAAAATATTTCCGCCAATTCCATCACCCTATTCCAAAAAAATAGGTTTCGTTATTTTCCTTATTTTAGCAATTTTTTGTAAGCAAGATTGCCAGAGAATTGCTAGCTATATAGCTTTAAGCGTTCACCGTGAGGCATGATTATCGATTCTGAAACTAACCTTTGTTTTGTCGTCTTCCGTGAAACTCAGCTATCATCGGCGGAATCGGCGCTCATCTGTTTCAACTGACTATACGCGATCCCCGTCCTTCCACATGAATGAGGAGGACCTAGATCAAACTTTTGTGACTCAGTCTTCTTCTTCCAACACCACATTTGTTCTTCCGCTGACCAAAGATCGTCGTCGCATCTTTTACACAATCGCCGAGTACACTCCTCTTCTCGACTCTTCCGATATGACCATGGATGACTGGGTTCGCATTGCACGCGATATTCACTCTTACTACGACTATTTTGACGGATTTATTGTTCTGCACGGCACCGACACCTTAGCGTATACTGCTGCAGCACTCAGCTTCATGCTGGAGCATCTAGGCAAGCCGGTGATTCTGACTGGATCTCAACTGCCTATCTTCGAATTTCGAAGCGATGGTTGGAACAATTTTTTGGGTGCCTTGATGATTGCCGGTGGCGGTTATCCGATACCGGAAGTCACCGTCTTCTTTCACGATCAGGCAAGCTTGATAGTTTGTGCGATACCATTATTTTACCTCGTCAGTATCTATTTCTCATATCGAATAACAACCAGTATATAGCTCAGAATTGATGTGTAGTGACTTCAGTAGAACAGAAAGAAGACACTGTGATATGTTAACAGTTTGTTTACTGTCATCAGTCGCAAACGTAAAAAATGCCAGTTATATGCATCATACAGATGACGGCAAACAGGGACTAGATAAGTGCTAGGTAATGGCGACCATAGCAACCCGAGAGGTTGCCACAACCACTTTTGTGCACACAACGTCGGTTGGTAAGTTCGGATAAGCATCGCTTCGCAGAAAGCCAGTAAGTTTGTGTTTCGACTGCGGAACAGTATCTTGAACAAGGTTATTGAATCAGTTTGGTGACCTGTTGTCAGTGGCCTAAACCTGGTCACAATAGGACTAACAGCCATCAAATACTCTAACCACTGTTTTTGAGCAGTGTTATTCTTCACAGATGTTCCCATGTAAAGCTACACATTCCTTATCGTTATCTATCGTTACTTATATTTGTCTTGAAAATTCAAAGCCATGAAAAGTGTCACAGTCGCTTTTTAGTTCAACGACCAAGATTTCTAAGTTAACTAAGACTGCTACTGCGGCCTCTGTGCATCTCGTTAGTTGGAGCGAATACGTTTCATTCGGTTGTTATTACAAGTCTATAGGCCCAAGATCATTAGATTTAAGTGCTAACAAGAATAAGAAGGATTACGCCTGCCTTGACTAGTTTCCGACTACATTTCATTCAACAACTAGCAGTCACTCTTGTTTTTTATATCGACAGTTTTGATGTCCGTTGAAAATGTGTCACTATTTTCTATCGCTTTTGGCCTGTGATTCAACACTCCTTTGTGTTCTACCTCGTTCCGCGTGTTCTTGTGTCCAAGTCATAGTGTCTGCGTCTTCTCAAATAATCCATTTTCGAATAGTTTACAAAACAACCCATCGTTGGCGTAGTTCACTCGACTGTGATTTAGTGATCGAAGCTTTGCTCGGTTTTTTAAGTGTTTCCCAGGCGTTCACATTCTGGTTTGTATGATTTCCTGTTCCTTCCAAAAACTCACCTTGACAGACTGTCTATGCGAAATGGTTCACTCCCTTTCCTGCCAGCTATTTCGGGGGTCTCGAGTAGTCAAATGCTCGAGCAACGAATTTCATGCGTTCGCATCGCCGAACTTCCCGGCTCTAGCAAAATTTGGTTCGGAAATGGTATTCTTTCCACATCTTCTGTTTCGACCCGTTGGTATTCAGCAACCATTCAGCGTTCATACCGACTTGTGTCGGGATGTGACCGTGTTAAACATATTTCCATCCATTGCGGCGGAACATGTGGCCACCTTTTTGGCTCCTCCAACCAAAGGTTAGCATACTTATTAAACGTCCCTACTATCCCATATCGATGGGCATGGCACCAATTTCTCCTATTGTTTAGATTTGATGTAATCTTCAACTTGAAGCATTGGCGTGCCATCGTAAAATGGTATCTTTTCCAATCTCATGCCTTAGTTTGTCCAGAGTGTCCGTTTATCAGTTTGATCATAGCTTTTGTTACATTTTTTTGTGAATAACGTGACCAAAACATGAATGTACAACCAGAAGCCAACGGTCCAATGCAGTACTCCTTCAATAGCTATGCTGCTGGTATACGTGGCGAACCCCTCCCCCAGTCAGTCACTGTAATAAGGTTGCTCAGATGAAAGTTAATTTGTTCCGTTATTGTGTACATTAAACTAAGTATTTTTCAGATAACTGAAAACCTTTATAGCATTCATGAAAAATAAAGTTTCAGCGAACGAGCTGTTTTTAATAAATTCTCTTTTTTTGGCTGGTACAATTATGTAAAATTAAGTGACGAGTTACAATGTTATTGATCTACAAAGTAATAAAGGGACAATATGATTGGATAAATGACTAACAATACTTCGCTGTGGTTAGGAGCACGAACGATCTCGGTCCAAAGTGGTCAATGTTAGTCGGGCTGGAACAGTGGGACGGGGACAAATTGTTTCACAGATTTGGCGCCCGTGTTTGACCAAAGAAACCCAGGGTTTGTACGAATTGTTTATGCACACACAAATTCGGATGACGTAATCGGATTGCAACCTCCCCGGCTATCGACAGGATGTGGCATTTAGCCTTTTGAACCAAGGTGACCGGGACCTGAAAGAAGGTACGAAGTGCTGTTTTCGTGTCCGTTTGTTGATTCCAATCGATCGAATGGACCAGATTAGATGAATTGATGCGTTTCGTTGTCCCAGAGTGGAGCCAAGCGAGGCAGTGTTCACGGATTAGTTCAGATAAACGCCTAGTAGTGCAACATGTGTATGCTGAACTACAGGAACAGCCAAATGAATAGATCAAAAGAGAGACAACATTATTAGGCATGTAATCTTTCAAATTCAGTTAAACCGTCTGTTTTGAGTGAAACGTGACAACAGGGCTTGCGGTATAATGAGTCGTGTTGATAGCATTGATGGTTTGACGTGACATCAACTGTACCGCTGAGTCATTAGTACGGGGTAATCTTAGCAACAACTATCCAGAAAAGTTCATCAACAGCAACATGCAGGATAGACAACCGTGGACATTGCCGATAAGAAGAACGTCTACTTATCGTTGCCATTCAAGGGTAACGCAACGACAGAGTTGATATCACGTCAAACCATCAATGCTATCAACACGACTCATTATACCGCAAGCCCTGTTGTCACGTTTCACTCAAAACAAACGGTTTGACTGAATTTGAAAGATTACGTGCCTAATAATGTTGTCTCTCTTTTGATCTATTCATTTGACTGCTCCTGTGGTTCGGCATACACAGGTTGCCCTACTAGACGTTTATCTAAACTAATGCGTGAACACTGCCCTGCTTGGCTGCACTCTGGGACAACGAAACGCATCAGTTCATCCAATCTGGTCCATTCGATCGATTGTAATCAACACACAGCCTGTTCATTGAAACTTTATTTTTCACGAGAACTAGGTACTACCTGTACCGTTACGGCAAAGCATGGCATGCATGAATACTGTAAGAATCTTCTGATGTTACGGATTTGCATAAGCTTCCTAAATGCTTTTCGGGTGCTTCTTTTTTAGCAATTACTACACAACCGATTTCTTCTCTGTTTGAACTCAAGTAGAGATTGTTGCAACATGATTTGAACCGATGGCCTCCGTGTTTGGAGAAGAGAAATAGTTAATTACCACGAAACAACAGACCGTGTTTGTTGTAGTTTGGGCGTCAAAGGTGAATGTTGAAGTGTCAAAAGCGATTACTTAAGAGCGTGCATTGTATTTTAACTTATTGCTCTTAACTCCAAGCCGACCATCTCTGATGATCTTCTTTGAGTCATAACGGACACGAAACAGTATAGCGTATATTTTCAGGAAATGTACTTCTGCTTTTGATTCGGGAGCCTCACCTACCTGCCTTTCTGCTTTTACCCATGTAAAGGAGTCGTTATCCGGACTTATGGAGCGGGGAATGTCCCGGCCTCTCGAAAGGACTTGTTGGCCATTTTCAAAGCTGCCAGTGAACGTGGCGTGCTAATGGTGAATGTTACTCAGTGCTACCGTGGCGGCGTCAAGGCAGTCTACTCAACGGGGATGATTTTGAATGAGTATGGAGTCATACCAGGTTATGTACGTGGCCGCGCATTGTACGACGTATAATTTTAGCAGAATATACAGGCTTATTACAGAAACATCTATGATTACCGTTTGTTCCATTGCTCCAAAAGATGATTGGCTACTGTTACGATTCAATAACGTGCACAGGTCTTGGTGAAAATATCTCTCTCTTACCTACTGTTTACAACAAGACATTACTAACAGGTTTCGAGATGTATATAGTCTAGAGATGACGACATCCACTGTTGCTCAAATCGCCGTAGGTTTCTTGCTTCAGTTACTTTATGTAGCATCTATTTGATTTAAAAAACGCTGCTGTCTTGGTTTGGGCAGTCTATCAATATCCTGCTTAGAATGACTTAATATGTTGTGTACTAGCAGACGTCTTGGGGTGCAAAAACTATAAACTTTAACTTCGTATGTGTGTTGTATCATACCGAACTTCTGATATCGTTATTCGATTGACGTTCTTAGTGTCTTCGGTTCTTTGTTGTCACAAATGCTTCAGTCGTAGCCAATCGTTCATCCTTCTTTTCCTTAACTTGCCAAGTTCGTTCACTTAGCGGTTAGATGTCGTATGGTCGACGATACAACCTGACCGACTTTATTTTGTTTGTCTAAATACTGCTGAGTTTTCACACAGATATTAACCTTCTAAATGGTTTTAAATATCGTGTTGTTGGGTGAAATGTTTCAGATTCAGTGTCAGTTATCATTTTTACGACCACAGTGTCTCATTATGTGTTACCATTTTCCTTCTTTCTCTCGAATTCATCTGCCTTTCAATGCTCGTCCACCTTATTAGGACATTACCACTGAAGCTGCTCTGACGAAACTGGCCTATGTATTGGGGAAAAAAGAATACGCTGACGTGGCTACCAAACGGATAATGTTATTGCGTGCTCTTCGTGGTGAGGTCACGATCGAAGGTGAAGATGCCCAATCGGCCAAACTGTTCAAATTCCATTTTGATCAGATCAAACTGGAACGAAATTTACTCACCTATTTCGCCGATTTGTTTGCGGAAGCCAAGTTGGATGATCCGGATGGACGTGGTCTAATGTGGGCCCGTCGACTCACTCCGGCGCTCGCATGTGTTGCTGCTGCTTCGAACAACATAGCGAGTTTGGAGGAATTGTATCGGGTTCTCGGGCATTTACAGGTTATCCTGCGTTTTTGTGTTGGGGTCAGCCAAACGATTTTCACTAGATTCTTTCAGCATCATCCGTGCTATGTATTACCCTCACTTACACTTTATGTTATTTCTATTCAGCTCTCTCTTATTGCTCTCACAGTAGAACATGAAGGATTATCATTGAGCAATGTATCCCTAACCGTGATAAAGACAGTCTTTCGTATTACATCGGCGTACCACCTTGAAACGGAGGCCGATCTCTAATGAACAGAGAATGTTCTCGTTATTTTATTTTCTGGAACTCTGAAACACTGCATACGCTTATAGATTTTTTGTAGATGTGTGGTTCGTTATTTAGGGTTTTCTGCGTTCAGTGTATCCGTTTCATAGGGAATAGTTGATTTAACCGAATTGAAGACAGGGTGTGAGGAGCTCTTGTTTTTTTCCACTCCATCAGATCGGTTCAGTTACAGTGGTTATGAAGAACATATTTACAGTTGACAAGGAATATATAGATATTAGAAACCGATTGATCACTGGCTCCACAGACAAAACGCCCGACTGTTCAGTGCTAAATAATTGCGAAGTGATTTGTGTTTCGGTATTGGTATGTTCGCCGAGCTTGGCATTTAGGTTGCAAACGTTTCATCACCAATCGTTTTAGCGTATAGTTTTTCGAGCGTGGAGATTGGTGAAGTTCAATAGATGCCTGCTCTTATATAGCAGAGTGAGTTGACCTTCTGACCTGAATTTTGATTGGTCGCTCTCTGTCGTTTTTGACTGCTAGATAAGAGCAGGCATCTATTGAACTTCACCAATCTCCACGCTCGAAAAACTATACGCTAAAACGATTACGCACTGATGATGACACCTCGCTTGGTGATGAAACGTTTGCAACCTAAATGCCAAGCTCGGCGAACATACCAATACCAAAACCATCAACCCGAGCTACGAACAACGCCATCACTGTTCACAACTATCCGATTTGTGTTTCGTACGTGTACTACGTCACCAAAGTTCCGTCTTTGTTGTTGCGCTGTTCATAACAATTTCACTCTGATCATGTTCATGATGGTCGTAAGCTGTTTACGAGGTTTTTTGAACAACACAATTAAGTTACACAACCGAATGTCGACAGATCTGGCTGTGGCTAATATGTATGTTGTTGCTGTATGTTGAACATTCGGTCTTGATCTAACTTCATGTCCTAGAAACAAGCAGGTGGGGGTATCATTGAGGTCTCTTTTTAGCTGACTGTTTGTGAATATCTTCATGGGGAAGCTAACGATATATGTACAAATGTTAATCAACTACATACTGCTCTGCCGCGAATATGTTGCTGATGTTCTTGTCATCGCGCTCGATAATGTGAATCTTATACACACAGTACGTTAATGGGGCCGATCCACCTATAGATTGTTTCACGTAACGCCGGTAATAAACTTGAATCGGCCAACTTTCACGGCTGCCTATTTCCTATATAGAAACGGAATCCGTTTCGCAGTCTAACAAATGGAGTAAGAAACATCTGCCTCATTTGAGGCCCTTAGAGCTCATCTAACTTCCCCCCTCCACTGTACTGCGAAGAAACTGATGTTTAAATAAGCATATAATGAAGCACGTTAAGTTTATTGCGGCAAGTCATCAGCTGTTCCTCCTTACCTCTGTATGTACAGCTTCCATTCAGAAATTGCACAGCAGGCTAACCAGTAAGTCGCGATTTTTATTCCATCTGTCAAACATTTCCAAATACCACATTACGAAACTGTTTCACTGTGAATACGATGTTGGACCTGAATTTCAAAGACGAAACATTTGTTTGCAACCAATCATTGCTTACGTACTTATTTCCATGCTGTTGTATGTTGTAATGAATTGGCCTTACGACAAGTATTTTGCTAAGTGGTTCAAATAACTGGGATTGGCATAGCGTCCTGTTGATTCCTGGCATCCCCCTTCCAGCCAGAGGAGGTTTAATAAGCGAGCCATTCCAGTGCAGAAGTCGACTAAAGGTGGGTTACAGCTTACTGTTCCTCATAGTTTGATCATAAAAACGCGCAAAAATGCGAGAGACCAGTTTGGGCAGTTCCCAGGGCTAGAACCGAAATGTCATCCAGGTTTGCGAACAGTATGTAGAATAACACAGTTACAAGACATTATTTTGGAATGTTAGAGCTTGCACTCGGATAAACTGAACCACTGCGCAATCCATCTGCGTAAAGCGAACGTGTGTCACAGTGTAAGAAGGACAGTGTGGGAGGTTGATTGCACTCTGATAGTTCCTTTCCTTAACACAGCATCAAAATAAGCAAAATCATCGGCACGATCTCTCTATATGTGGTGGGTTCTTAACACCAAGTCGATATTTTCAATACTTCCTGTATTGTTTGCCAGGTGCAACATTAACGAAACCCACTCCAACAACATGTGTTAGCCACAACCAAATTCTGTCGTCGTTCGGTCACATATTATTTATCTTAGAAGATTTCCCTATTAAAATGTCTTGATGTAGAGAGAACGAAACTGTGCCTACTATCTAGATCCCTGGATACGTTTTTGGTCGTTCTTCAGCTGTTGTCGAAAGATTGTCATTTATGGTGACATAACCGTTCTTGGTTTAATATTCCAACAGCATGGGCGCATTTGCTGTCGGCTCTAAGAAGATCCCATAGTTCCGGCCAACTTGCATGTGCCTGTGCCAATTACTCTTCAGATGTACCTAGGGTCTGTAGATAACAACACAATCAGATCCTCTGTGGAAAATAGAATGTTTCCGGAGGAGCTGCTGCAAATATCCACGGGTGACCTACGATAAGCTGTTTACCCACTCTTTGAGACGACGAGGCAACTGTTTTATTGATAATACCTGTTGAGTTGGTTCCAATTGAAATTCGCATACCTATTACACTCCACCGTAATTGAGTGTTGGATGAAATTAAGTTGTGCTGAGTTTTCTTTAAGAGTTTTGTTTGCAGTAATTTTCAAATGCAACCTGAAAAAATCTATTGCAACGGCGCGGACCATGTTAGTAGAATATAAATTGATCGCTTCCATTAATAAGTCCCATCTGGTAAGACACTTGGTTTTCAGCTGCCAACCGGTCTATGCTGTGGAACTGTTTATTATGGCTTTGTTCATACGAAAGATTGTCAGCTACCGGATAGATCATTTGTTGAATAAAATATTTCTGTTCATGACTATGTCTTACATTGTGTTTTCTGGCATCCGATTTCTCATCTCACCATAGTTGTCATCTCTTTATGCTTTGATATAGTATTCTTTTGTTTGTTCTAATGTATATGTATATCCCTTTCTTTATGTTAAACCTATTTATAAGATTCCGTCCATAAACAAATGTCTCCATGTGTGTTTTTGTGAATTTCGACAGTTTCATTATATTGGGTTATAGCCGGCTTTTCCACATTGTTTTTATGTACCGACCGAGGGCCTCGATCGTTAAATCATAGATATCTGCGGACTTGCATCTGTTTGTACCAAATTCATACTACGTGTCCAAGTTAATCCTTGTTTACTCCCTAGGTTCATTACTTTATTCTTTTAGCCTTATGGTCGCTACAGTTTTTAGTCCAGTAGTATTGAAACGTGTTTTTTTTTATCGCGGGACTATTTTCTGAGTCCTCTGTTTTGATTCCTCTTAATCAACCCAATCAAGCTGTCTGACTGCGACGGCCGGTCTACCCTACATAGAGCAGTCAGGCATGGACACTTAAGTGCGACCAAGTTCCTCTTGGAGCATGGAGTCTCTGTTCATACCAGAGACCTCTGGGGGAAGACACCGATAGATTACGCTATCCTGTCACCCAACACAACGCCTGCGTTGATTCGACTTCTTTTAGAAGCTGGGGCCCGTATGTCATTCACAGACTTCCAAGTGCCAAGAGCAGTAAATGCAGCCGCAGCTGCAGGTGATGTCAAGCGCCTTCAATTATACCGCCTTGCTGGATGTGCATTGGAAGTAAGCAGTCTTCAGACGATTCTCGTCTCGTTTTTTCCGTTATTCAAGCTTACGTTCATTCCGTGTCTTAATACTTACTGCTACCACTACTTCATTAAACTTGTTTTAATACTAGAGTTTTAAGATCGGTTCCGCAGTTATTCACTGTTAAATTCACTGTTTGTTTAGTTGTTCCAGGGCTATTGTTTTGTCATTCATAATTCCAACAAAGTTCACTTCAGAATGTTAGATTACTACCAGCAATACATTTGTGATACTCTATGCGTTCATTGATATTTGTGTTTACCATTCTGCAATAGGAATGGGATGCCGAGGGGCGGAATTCCCTTCATGTCGCCGTCGCTAATCGACAACTAGCAGCAATTGAGTTTTTGGTTTCTCCAAAACAGCAGTGCAGTGGGGCTTGTTCACAACGTGGCACTGAGTCAAATGGTGACTGCAAAACGAACGAACAAATGACTCAGTATTGTGATTGTTATCTTGGCGGTGGGGGAATCGATCCACGAAGCCGTACTCGTTGGGGCACAACGGCGATAGACGAAGCCGTTTTGCGAAGGTTTGATGATGTTGTGGATATATTACAAGCAGTGTTGATCTCATGACCCACTTCTGTATGTGTGGGTCCCTTATTTTTCGTCACATCAGTTCTTCTCTGACCACTAACTTACGCATTATCTAGTCATCTAGTTGTGAACATGTCCGCTCTCCTTGGCGCCATTATCTTCACATTTCCCTGTTTTCGCTCGTTATTGTGCACATTTACCGTTCGGAAATTTGTGATTTATCTTACTTTTAAATTTTCATCTAATTCGATACTCTTGTTTGAGTAATCTAGAAATTCGATAATTTTTCTTCCCTCCGCTCTGAGAATCTGATAGTAGTCTTCAATCGCCCGCTCGTTTTATACCACATTTTATCACCTGAAAAGTTTGCGGGGTTTACTACCAACCTTTTTCCCTGGTTCGCGTATTATTGACGCACACCGATTTGTTCATTCATCTGTGTGCGTGTGTTTCTTCTCACCGAGATTTCGATAAGAATATCTGTCTTATTTTGAATTATAGAAATTTCACTGGGCTTGGAATTGTTCTTTTTTTCCTGATCCATGCTGCTTTTGATGACTGTGATTTGAGTTTGTGTTCTTACTGTTTCACATCAACCACTGTCATCTACAGCATGGCGTTTTTCCCGGCATATGCTATGCCACGGTTCATTTTTTTGTCTGTCATATTGCAAAAAAGAACGGGCTACCTAAATGGGTTGGCTGTACCCTACATTGTGCGTTTTGTATTGTCAAACTAAAACCAGTCTGAAATGGGAGTATTACTCACCATTAGTTCCACTATACACGGGAATTCTCGTTCATTTAGTTTAGAACATCGTTTTCCTACGGTCTGTAGCCTTATATGATATTTTGCAAGTTGTGAGAATTCATTCGGTCCTGCTCTTCAGGCTATACGGTTGCTAGAACGCATACGGGCGCGTCCTCTGGATGAGAATATTAACGCATCTAATCTACTGATCAGATTTTTCTGTCGCAGCGATGATGCATCCGTCATGTGACTACAAAGTACAACCAAGCACTCCTAACTGACTAGTCAACCCTTGTCATTTTGGACAAGTGTGAACTGTTTCGACAAAGACGTTTGGTTCAGGTGGCTAATACACGAGTGTAGTATTCGCCCGTCTGCTCGTTACATTCGAAAAATAATATACAAACGTGCACAACTCCGCTATCTTGGACATTGGCCTTGTTTTACTGTCTATCACTGACATCTGACCGCATCCGCTAGCTACCAGTTTTATGCGCTGTTATGCCAAACCTTAGTACATTTAGAACTGATACCGTTTGAATGATGCACAGTTCTGTCTGATCCCGAGCCCTCCATAATTTGTACCGGAACTCTAGTCATATGTGAAACCGCCTGTTGAACGATATTATGCGAGCGCGGTTGATCGTGTGTATTATAATTTCAACCTATAAGTTTGCATGGTGATACTGTATTTCTGGGAGTGAATCTGGATCAAATCACTTACTTAACAATGCTTGGTTGAAAATAAGGTACCGTCACTCGCGAGTTGTCTCATAGTAATGGTCGGTGTAAATATGAGGTTTGTTCCGACAGCACTCAATTCACACGAAAGTATAACAGACGAACCGGCTGATGTGCTTGAGTGAGTTCCGTTCGCGTCTCCTAATTGAATTAACTCTTTCAGACTTAATCAGAATGTTGACATCACGATCAAATATTAATTGGTATCAACTGATAACGAACAACGCTGATTTCGCTTGATCTACTTAGAGCATCTTGTCACTTGAACATTCACCACATTTGTTATATGGATTTTCTGTCTTATTGTTAAGTCAGTTGATTTAGTATCTGTACCGGTGATTTGTATCCGTTATTGTAGGTTCACGTTTTATAAATCGTATCCACTGGTGTGTGCTGAGGCAGTTGAGCAAATTTGATGAAAACACGTGTACTCCTTGATTTTTCTTTTTCTTTAGGCTTCCTCCTTGATCAAACAAACGATTATTGGAATAGGTGGGTGAGTTATCCTGTTTTTTAATTCATTTAAAAAATAACTTGACTTGTTCACTCGAGTCTTTCGGCTGTTTACTTCAACATCTCGTTTACGAAATGTCGGTTATACTTATGACCCGAGTTGGACGCTGTGTGTGGTCGTTCATTTCTTCTGTATGCTGTACACTGAATTATCGCCGTTGGTGACTGTATCCTCATAAAACCGTACGACTAATTTTTGTATACTCCTGATACTCCCGGTTGTCTGGTGGACTTCATTCTAAATGCGATCAAAGGATAAACTAAAAAAGTTTAGGTCGTAACGATGCATTTGGCATCAGTATAAGTAGAAATACGTTACTTCTAATTCTCACCAAGTCCGACATGAAGTGCCCAACCGTCGATCGTTTGCGTGATTATTTTTTCAGTTGTAGTCAATTTATTCACTTTTCTGGTTACTTCCCATCTCTGGTGACTCTAGTGTTCCCCACGACGCACTTTTCCCCTTGTTCTTGTTCTCAATTATTATAGAGTCCTTGTCAATACGTGATTACATTTTGTTTTACATATACAGATGATATAGTGCTAGACATCAGAGATTATAACGTATTTTCTTCGCCAGTCTCATTGGATAGTTTGTTTGAACTGTCAGTTTGGTCACATTCCCACGCTGTCTTTTCCTGTATCTATCTGTGTCATTATGTTGTCTCCGCGTACGAAAGGAAGCGGCAGCGTTCTAATTATTGTTCAGCCCTTTCTGTAACAATGTGTATCTGCCTTGCGTTCTTTCTTTCATATATCTAATTTGAATAACAACTTGACCTGATCACTTCATATTACTGTTGTTTTCACCCAAGCCAGTGTGCCACATTTTTATGTTGGGCGTTTGGACTCTCTATCCATTTCAAATCACTCGACCTCTCAATGCCTGATCCTATTACTGAATTTAATGTTCATCCGTTGTTTTCTGAGGTTTGATGTCAATGGATTCTGTATGTTTTGCTGGATATGCAAAGTGTCCCTTGTTTTGTCGTTGAATTTTTTGCAACTAATTTGTCGGCTTTATTGTTTCTTAGCATTGTACAATGCCCGCATTTTTTGCATCAAAAATTTTACCCAGTCTAATTTGCCTTCTCAGTTGAAATCTGTCTGAGTACACTCCCGCATTTTTAAATAAGTCCATGCGCTAGCATTTATTTGAGCACACTCTTTCTTAACATGGTTTTTACACAAGCACAGTCGAATTAAACACGAGCCAGAATCATTAGTTCTTTTTATGTGATATTGATTTTGTTCGTTCAACTTTTCGACGTATTGTTTATTTGACTGAGCTTACTGGCATCAACGTCGGGTTGGTAAGAAGACGAAACACTAGTCTCGAATTTCGCTTCCGTTGGAGGACTGAGAGTTGGACTCTCAATTGCAACCATATGTTAGTCATATCCATCGGCCTCACACGACACCTTGGGTCACACCTCTAAACTTGCGGCCATAATTGCTCATTAACTATATGTGCTAGTAATTCGGCAAACCGGTGTGTTTCCTTTCCAATATTTTTTTCTTTTCAATAAGCTATCTACAAGCTTAAATGGTTCTGCGGGATGTATATCGGACTGTGGCAAGTACTTTAAAGTTCACTATCATTCTGTGAAAGTTGAATATGTCTATCAGAAAATTCCCACAAGATCAGAATTGTTTTTCGATAGTTCTTTCTCAAGTCATTACAATTACATGGGTCTCACCAAGACTTCATGAGATAACCCACAAAAGCCAAGAAGTGACTGTTAGCGAGTGGCAATAAAGGCTGCTACTAGACTAGTTGAATCTGTCAAACCGCGACCATTGAAATCTGTTGTCGCCGGCAAACTTTCTGCTCAAGGAACTGTCATACAGTTCGACCGGCGCTGCGCTTCATAAAATAATGTGTTTATAATCTCATAATCCAGCATTGAACACATTCCCTGTTTAACTGAACCAGGCATTTTATTTACAATCAGACTACTAGATGTCTAACCGTCCATTAACTTGCCGCCATCTCCATAGTTACACAAGTATACCGAAAGTATCGGATATTCATGCCAAAATTAAAAATGATCACTTTTGCTCTTTCGGTATTCCGAGCATTAATAAGTGGTTGGTAATTAAATGATAACAGATCATCCCGTGAACAATCAACTTTATTTGCCAACTCTGTCTATTTAGGGAAGCGGGCACTGGGAACTGAATGGACGGATCTCAGTAATGTGATTGCCGTATGCAAAAATACTGTCATGCATGCTCAGTACAAAATGTGTTGTAACGTCTGGTAACTGTTTTTTTTTGATAACTCATTTATTTGCCGTCATGGAACCTTTATGTGCTTTCGTTTTTATGCCTGTTTGTTTGTAATCAATGTTTACTGATGAGTAGTAGGGGGCTTTGATTTTCATACAGATTGGACATCACTCACAATTGATCATAGCTGTCACATTCCCATAGATTTTCCAGTCGGCCCCTTTTCGAAAATAAACAGTGGTCATCACGGTTATTTCACGAAATCGTGGTCGGAATTCTAGTCCGGACCGTGGCAAAAACATGCACTACTGACGAGCTCTAAAATGAACAAAATTCGAGTGTAGTGCTTCTTTTCGAAGGGGGCCGACTGGAAAGTCTGTGGGAATGTGATACCTGCGACCAATTATGGGTAATGTCAAATCTCTACGAAAATCAGTGCCTTTTAAAAAGAAATTCCATTTTGCCAATCACTTCGACTTATTCAATTTGTAATTTGCATTAGCTGTCTAATCGACTTGTGCTGATAGCCTTCTGTTTATCACTGCGCATGTGACCAGACTACTGTGACTTATTTTTCATGGAGCTGTAATTTTGGAATTTGCGTACATGCTTTTGTTCGTATTACTTCGAAACCGGTCCTAATCGGCTGTTGCAATTTCTTCTTGTGGTAACAGGGCGTCATGTGCCGGTAAAACACTGTTGTGCAAGGGCCTTCAAAGCCATTTCAGTGCATGTGGATTTCCACCTAAAGTATTATCCATGGATGATTACTATTGGGTATGTCATTTCCCTCTAACCATTCCAGTTTGCTCATTTGTTTCCCTAAAGTGTTTTTTGTTTTGACGTGTTTAGCCAAATGTAACTACTGTATCTTGCTTACTCATTGACAACGTTACGTCGTCGTATGCCCACGCGGGCTTCATCTGCGTTAGATTCAATTATGAATTTTTTAACGACGCCTGATTTCAGTCAGGTTGACAGTGAACATTTCACTTGCGACAGCGAAACTTACGGTCCTATCATAGTTCGCCCAAACCAAAGTATTCCCTTCAGTTTATGTTATCCGAGGCCATGTATCTTTTTATACACAACCAGTGTAACATGACAACCATTACGATATAGCCAACCTAAAGATATTTAAGCATGTCCCATTTATCTATATTGTACATTTTGACATCGAAAAGACGTCCGGTTGTCGCTGCAAGGATAGGTATATAATGCCTGTATGCGTTCCATTTTGCTTTATGGTTCGGAAACGTGGCCTGTTCGCAAAGAAGATGTCATCAGGCTTGTTGCGTTTGACGATCGTTGTCTCCGCCAATTGGCCCATATTAAGGGGACTGATCGCGTGAGCAATATGGTCGTTCATCGGCGCGTATTCCGGAACGCTCGAGATGCGCGATCAGGTGGTCAGCTAATCACAGTGCACAGCTTGCGTTGGTTGGGTCACGTACTCCGTATGCCATCTGATCGTTTACCGTACCGGGCATTATATGCTGAGGTCATCAACAAGGGTAAAACCGCGTGGTGGTCAACCAACAACATGGTTACGAAATATGAAGACCTTGACTGCTCCATTGAGCAGAGTGGGTAGGTGTCGCCAACCTGGATGGGGTCCTCGTGATCACTCAAACCGCTGGTTAAAGACGTTATCTGAGATGGCGGTGTGTCGCAGTCAGTGGCGTACCTGTATCCATACCATTTCTAGTTCTTCCGCTTAATCTTTAATTAATTCTCAACTTTCTTAGTAACGTTTTCTTCTAGGATATTCCATGTCACTGTTGCGGTGAGCGGCGGCCCGAACCACAGTATCTTTTGGTCAGGCTCATGGCTGTTATGATGATGATGACGTTTTGACAGAGTCAGCTTCGAACAGTGTAGAAGTTTGTGTATATTTCGCATCACTTCACACATACATCCCGCAACAAAATTTTATGATCTTTTGGCTGTCTTCCTTGTTAATAAGCCAACAGCAGTCATTTTCTGGCAAAAACAAGCAAATCTTATTAGAAGGCTGGCATTCTAGCACGTGTGTTGTTGGCCATTGTCTACGAAGTGTCGTCTCTGTGTAGTGACGGCATCGTATGACCAAGTATGAATCCCAGTGGCCTGTTTTTGGGATTTTTATTATGGTGAACCGGTTCTTCTTAAGTCATCAGAACTAATCAGGCTTACTGAACCTTCAAGGGCGTACCATAAAGCCAGTTCTGTTAAACACTGTTGATGAACTAGTTCCGTAAATACTCTCATTCTTGCACCTCTGGTTCTACCCATGATGCAGGTTTGTTTTCAATACATTTCCACGCTTGCTCGGTTTGGATGTCTCATGTTTGCGTTCGAGGTCAATTGTGTTGAAGAGCTAAACGTGCATTCAAGCATTCCGTGTGGTATTGGCAGTGTGGCTGCTAGCCGAAAACTTGCTTCTTATTACAACAACCAGAGCCAGATGTGCTCCACATACCTTGTGTAAAATTTAACATGTTGGACTTCTGATCGGACGTTTCAATTATTGTAACTTTTGAGGCATGATTCAAACGGTATACAGGTAGCGTTCTAAGGGACTTTTCCAGTCAGGACCATATCTGAACAACCCGAATGCTTATTCCCAGGCTATGCAAAGTGAACGTGAGCGTTACATAAAGTTACTTTTGTTAAGGATACGGCACAGTATTTGATCTGAATTTTTGGCTATCATGTCCACGTGTTTATCATTTGTTACTAGTATCTCAAGTTATCAACGCGGGACAACGATGATTTTCCCACCTGTGCTGTTACAATCAGTCGAGAGCTTACAACTCGGTACGATCACGGAGTTTTAGTCTGAATATCTAATTTTCGTTCGTAGCTTTTGCGCATCAAACGAGGGATACATTAAGGTAGATGCGGTTTGCTAATCTTGAGCAACTTCGTGACTTGCCTGTTCATACAATAGTCGAAGAATGCCAACTGCTGGTTAACTTCCTACACGATTCCACGATGGTTGAAAATAACCGAGTGAACAGGTTGTGCTATTTCAATGGCACACAGTCAAACAACCATTAAATGGAAAATTAGAAAATACTGGGACTATGTTTAGCATTTACATCGAAGTTTGATCTTTCGTTACTTTGGAGACGTGTGGGTTTACTCACCTACAACGTTTCACTAAAATTCCGTATGGATACATCAGTTTCAGACGCACTTGGAGAACAATTAGGTTCTCTTCAATCACTATTGCAGATCAGTGCATCCGGCGGATAGTTCCGAGTTATTGTTGGGCTACTCCGCACCATTATATCTTATAGTAATTGTTGGATTTGTTGAAGTTCGTCTGGTATGTTTGTAGTCTTTTGTCTGGTATGATGCGGAACAATGAATCCATAGAGGTGTGTTTGGTTTGGTTGTAGAAAGTCTATCCTTAATCTGCCACTATTTGTTTGCTGTGTGCAGTAAACGATCATAACGAATTTTGTACCATAATTGCACATAAAATGTCTACTTTTTCCTTCTTACAACTATCATTGTCTATCTGTTAAAACTTCTTCTTTGGTGTTGTTGACACGTTCTCATCTTCATCTGTACCCGATTGTTTTGATGGGGTCATTTCCGGTTGACTGGTGGATATTTGTGAACACGTGCTTAGTTGCTCCATTTTGAACTCCTTTGCTGGATAATTTGTGTACCCGGTTGATTCACATTCAAAATGAGACAATACGTTTGTAATTTTATTGAACAGTACTGTATAAATTCCAATCCTTTCGATCGCCTTTTCTGACTTTTTTCGGACTTGGAAGATAGTCCGGTTAACTCGACCGTCTGAATAAGCGTTATTGGAATTGTCGAATACGCGTTACTGAGTAAATTACCCTAAATCGCCAGGGGCGATTTAACAGTAATCATGAGCACCTCATAGTTATATCGGAGCAAGGGAGCTTGACTCGATTGCGTGGACTACGAAATCAAGGATGCATCTGAACGCAAACAATTCACACGCCCTGCGCAGTAGTCATTCGAGTGGGATTACCGGACGAAATGTGTCAGCCGGAAGTCCACGTTGAGGGTTAATTATGACTGTGAGTGATGCTCAATTTGTAGCAGTCCAATTCTCTTAACTCCGGTCAACTAATACATTCTTCAGTTGGTCTAATGTAGTCACTTTGTGTAATATAAGTGAGAATGCCAGATCACGGAGTTATCGGTTGAAGTTGCAACTCTTTTTCTTTTCTTGTCGGTATAATGGGGCAGGTTGAACACTATACACAAGAGATCGTGTTTCAGCGATATGATACCTGCCTGTTACTGTAAAAAGATGAATGACCATAGCATACTACTCGTCAGTAGTCATGCGGGGGCACGTATTTAGTTATTTGAGTAACTGGGATGGAATACAAGGAATATTGGATTCCACTCTGACAATAAATAGTGTTTTCCATACCTGAGGTTGGAATTGACAACCCTGGCCTCCTGGAATTAGCGATATGTGCAAATGAGTATTTTTGTTCGAGATGGTTTTGATGCATGTGTCCCATGTGGTGATTCTCGGAATAGACACTCAGTGTACCATCCGCGTTCTTGGCTCACAACACGAAGAAGTTCTTGAGGTTCAAGTCAACAGGCTCATTTCACAATCGCAAGAGCGTGGTTGTGAATTCTGGCCCGAACAAGGATGTGCGTTACCTATTACCGTTTTAATCTAGCGTTTCCTTTTAAGATGAGCCAGCTGAGAGGTCTGTCAATCTGTGAAGGTTGCAATCAAATGTCGGTGGTTTCCAGTTCGATGTGCTCTAAATCGCCATTTTTCAGTTAATATGAAATTAAAGTTATATATATATATATATATATATATATATATATAGTTTTTGCTTGATGATTAGTGAAACATCTTTTATACATTAAAGTATTCATTTGAATCATAGGGTTTTTAGATACCATAATTTGCATATACTTCTGAAGTGTAGTTCTTGAGAGAGTAGAGCAGTTTGTTCATTATCTTGAGTGAAGGAACTGTCAAACAAGTTTCAGGGTGACTGTATGTTCGTTTCAGAGGCTCCATTTATACTTTCCCCCAGTCTTATTCTGAGGCTTTTTTATCTTTCCAGGGAGGTTCTTCAGACACTAAGGTCATTTTTTCACTGCGAAAACAGTGCTTGCTATATGACCTCGTACAGATTGAGATGATCCAACGATATCTATTATTTCCTCGTGCTGCCTTGGCTTGATACCACATTCTTTCAATGGTAACTGGTGTTGATGAACCCCAATTGTTTTTGGACATATCTTCCCGATAGTATAGTTCTTTATGCGTTTCTACCGATTTTTCCATCATTCTTATTTTATTCACACATACAAACCGTTAGTTTGCTCATGGCTGTGCCCGCATTTGCATATGTTGGATGGTAGTTTTATCATTTTGCATTATGTATATTACAGGAAAGGGTGAATCACAGTCTGCTGGAGCGGGTTATGCTGTAGAGTAGTGCGTGTGCCTATTATGGTTGGCAACGTCGGGTGGTTCACGCTTGATTTTCATTTGGGTAGTTTTTCATGGGTTGACAACCCTAGATAAAGGGTTCATATGAACGGCACTTGTCCATATAGCACGTGTTCGTAGCCTAATGATGGCCTAGGTTGTTAATGTCTGTTCTATTCTGATCTACGTGGTTTGGGCCTGGATAACCCTGTAAATAGTTCTGAAAGCTTGTTCTCCATTTTTCTTCGGTTGTCGGTGCTAATCGTGTAAATTGAAAAATGAGCTTCTCTGAACTATTACAAAGCCTTTTTTAAGGGTTTAAAACTTCTTGCAACGTGAATCGCTTTACAAAAACGAGCGAAACCTAGGTGGACTATCTTTACTGCATGGTATCGTCAGCCAACACGTACTGAATGATGTATGTCCTGTTGCTGGGTAGATGCTCCTAGCTACTTTCAAGAGTCTGTTGCTGATTGTGCCATTGCTATTCTAGCCTTCATATGCTGATCGAATAAAATGCCTTTCTCTCTCTGTCGTGTGAATGAGTATACGAGTAATCTCAATTGCAAAATTTATCCATGAATCCTTAGCTGTCAATTTCGAACGGTGCCTCATCATATTTGTGGGCTGTTCTCCACTCTGTGGCGTCAGTCTAACGCATGGTTCACCAAAGTGGTTGACACCATTTATTAGGGGAGGACAGTGAAAAATTGAATTGGGTGCTTCAACTTTCTGCCTGTGACGTCGAAGGTTTTTTAAATTATGATTCTCGATTTTGTTTTCATTCAGAGGTTGATAGGCTGATACTGTTTCACCAAACTCAGCTGTTGTGTTTCACTCCGGGTATACGTGTTTCCTTAGTGTGTTCAGTTGTCTCTGTTTACATAAATTTGGTTTTAATGTTCGCGTGCGTAGTGTCAGGTGAGAGCGATTGCATCACGTTTAAGATTCGATAAGCGTGTAGGTTGCGAACTGCTAACGGAACGTGTTATCCTTCACATATTCTTTGAGTGAACAAGAATAATGTTTGAAATGAAGTGGCACATATCTTTTCCATCCTTCACACGGACAATCGACTTTTGATTCCTTTCTTCTCACTTTTACTCGTTCGTATGAAATCGTCATACTTTTCTGCAATTAAATTCGGTAGGCAATAAGTCAGTTAATGCCTACTTGTGTTGTATCTATTCGGACTTCAGCACGTATTAATCTTCAGATGTTTTATTGTGTAATCGTGCAACACCCATGCACATTTCTTCTATCAGTAGTTGAGAGAACTTGCGCTTGGTTCATCCTTTCACCGTACGATATGCAAATGTTCCCGTGACAAATACATTTGAAAGGTGCACACTAGTTGTCGCTGACGTAATTGCCCTGGATATTTGTTTAAGAGAATTTTCCGGTTATTTTTTGTCCAGATGATTCAGTCATACAGTTTCGAAGTGCCAGGCTACATTTCATATATCGTTTTACTTATGGTCCTTCGCCTTATTGAAATACTTGTCTTTCCCGTCCTTGTAT
Organism: Paragonimus heterotremus; assembly: GCA_013368495.1. NCBI lineage: Eukaryota > Metazoa > Platyhelminthes > Trematoda > Plagiorchiida > Troglotrematidae > Paragonimus > Paragonimus heterotremus. The sequence goes on from LUCH01000478.1 coordinate 211,949, forward strand.
ATTTTTGTTTCAGTTTAAGAAATGGGAAAACTTTGAATTAGAACTCAATCAAACTCATTTTTATGCCGTTAAAGGGTAACATGCAGGGTCCCATGAGACGATTTTCTTTTTTACTTGTTAAATGCACAGCTTTTCAACCTAAGTGGTGAATCTCTCTTATATTTTTTCTTCCTTTAGAAAATTAACGATCCTCGTCATATCAGAGATCCGATAACTGGTCATCCCAATTTAGACTGTAAGTACAAATGATGAATTGTTGGCGCACAACTTTAATAGACTGTGGTATGTTGATTGCGTTTGTTCATACTTTCACGAATAGTCTCCCAGCAGGCTTCGTTAGGTTGTCCTTCCTCTAACTCGTTGTTGGCCTTCTTTCAGTTGTGATAGATCATGTTTAAAGTTCAAAAATGCTGTTCCTTTAACCTTCAAATCCTGGTCTTTTCTACGTCATTGCAATACATTTAGCTCAAATGCTACATTCACTAGTGCCTCTCACTAGTCCATCCGGTGGTCTTCGACTGAACTGTTTCGGAAGTCCCACTGATCGCAAGCTACTCACACACGATTAACCGCTTCGTCGCTGGCTTAAAGTGGGATATGAATGATCCGTCACGCTTGAACACAGACAACCCGGTGGCTCAAGACGACGGCTTGACATACGAAAACTTCTGTCTAGTACCCACGTTATTCCACAACCTTCACAAGAAATTATTTCTCCGAGTACTAAACCAGTAGTCTCACCGCTGGTTGTCATTATTGCAGGGTTGGGGTATCTGACCCTAGGTATTCATCGAGTGTTACCATGTGGATGGTGTCCAACTTGGAATTCTCATGACTTTCTGACTGCCTGTGAACCAACAGCATTCAGCATGTCTTTACATTACAAGATGGGTGATGAATATTTATATAGCTCGAAAGAAAGTAGAACGTTTTCAGTTAGGTCCACACTTTTTAAAATACGTTTTCATGGATGTTTATCTAATGTTGGTTTGCGCAAAGTAAGCTGACCCGTTCCACAAGTTGCGAGCAGTTATGGTCACCTGAAAATCACTAGTATAAGAAAGGTTGTTTCATTTTCGTTTGCCTTTCATAGAGTGCCGATTCGAACAAAAAGCAATCCGCTGGCCATGAATGTTATTCATTTTTGTTTTCAGTTTTGATCCGGATCCAGGCTTATTTAATCTTTGCTTTGCATTGTTAGGTTAATCCATGGAATAGTGATTTGTCTTCATGATTGAAACGTTCTGTTTTCATAGTAATGAGATTTAAGTGGGGCGTAGTTTTTCCCTGCATTTCGTTTATCGCATTTGCTTTGGGTCTCACCATAATCAAAGACAATGTGACTTTTAATGATATCGTGGAATGTGTGGAATTAAATGTCACGGTTATATTATTTCAATGTCAGTGTGTTTCAGTTTTACGAATGCGGGTTTAGATGTTCCAGTTTATATCAGCTGTGTTTAACTGTGCTCTTAGACATGCAGCTTCCAACTGTGGTCCTTATTTTCCCTGTCGAGTCTTTTCATTGTTTATGTGATTGTTATCGCGTATGCTTCATTACCTACCATGTTTTCAAGTTGTTCTATGTTTGGGAGTGTTAACAGAACAGTTAGTTCCGTTCGTAAATTTGAACATGAAGAGGTTCGTTTGTGAGTAGTGTAGTGCGTACATCCTGAAACTAAACAGCAGGTCTCAACACCAGGAAGACGAGAGACCAGAAGCGACTATTGGAACCGTATGTATGCACTATGGGAGACATTTCACTAAGGCGAATGCCAATTTACCGTTGCCAATGTATGTGTGGATACATGTCAGCTATGCAAATGAGTGTACGCGTTCGTTGTCCTATGTTTTCATCATAACTTGTACGGGATTTCATGCAATACACAACTTCGCAGATCAAGTGTTTTTTTTGCGGTCACAACAAGGAGACGGACTCATCTCCTATTGTCTCTTCAGTACCAAGCGTAGTGTGTTTCACTTATTTAACCTTTCATGTTGCTTTTGTTGTCTTCACTCCACCTCACTTGTCTACCGTGTACTTTTGGTTACTGTTGCCCATGATGATTAACAAAACATGAAGCATACAGTGATTTTGATACGTTATCTGATAGTTTCTCTCAGGTAATCAAGTAGTGTATTGTTATGTGTTGTATTTGGAAACTACATATGTTACACTTGAAATCACTTCCTCATCCGATCCTGTTTATTCGGTTTCAGTAAGTTTTCCGAATGAACTGCTTCGTGCGCCCGACACTATTTTTGCTTGTTTCTTGTTGTCTGTTTTTAAAAGTAGTACTATGTGTATGCGTTACACCAGAATCTGAGTTATGATGCTTAAAACATTTTACCGTATTGGTGGTATTAATAATAACTACTACAACGTCAAGTTCGCTCGAAGTCAAATCTTGGTTTGTGGAGGAAGGCAGCTTGTCACTACTCAGTCACCAGTAGCAATTTGGCCAGAGATCTGGATCTACTTAAGCCCGGATTAGGTGCTTGTTTTCAGTGGACTCTTATAGTTGACACAACTGC
>LUCH01000479.1:2953-21602 GCA_013368495.1 Paragonimus heterotremus
AAAAACTGGTTGTTGGTGTTGTGTTTCCTAAAACAGTTCGCGGTATTAATTGACGAGACAGAAACTTACTTGTTAGCTGAACAGTTCGATTTCATTTGTACTGTTAGAACGGGCCGTTTAACCTCGCAAGTGCTTTCGGTTCACAACTGATGTTCTGAGCGAGTGAATGAAAACACTTCCACATGAACTGTGCAGAAATAGTTCGATATATTTCAAACCCAATATGTCAGTATGTACGGAATGAATGAGTTACTCAGAAATTTTGTTTCTAACTTTGTCAACCTTTATTAATCACAAGGAGATTGGTGTGGCAATCTACGGAAGGTTAACTTTTCTACTGGTCCTAACAGCAATAAGTTTTATTCTGCACACACGATTCGGGCCTACGCTTACTAGCAATGTAGCTATGGACAGCTTCGATACAAACCGCTTGTTAGTCCAACTGAGCGCGCACTGCTTTGCAAACGGCGCATTGTATGCTGTTCGGGATAACATTCAGTTCATCTGCATGATTGCTTAATATTGTTTGCTATTTCGTAAAAATCGTTGTCAAACATTTGCTGGGCTACAATCTCGAGAACACAATATGGTTGTTTACGAATTTCACACTCCGGCAAGTTAACTGCTTTCTTGATGGTCCATTATATTCAGACATTCCCAGTCACCTTGTCCTAAGTTAGTCAATTCGTCTGAGTAAATGTTATGTATTTCGTTTTATTCCTAGTGTTCCTGAACAATAAGTTGGGCAATACACAGAAATACAAACAATGAGAAGAATTCCTTATGGCAAAACCGCCAGATCCGGACACCAGCATGTCGAAAACAATATTACAATAGTCAACATAACACTACTGTGCAGTGTTCATTTATTCCTATCACAGAGTATACTCGCCACACAGTGGACATTCCCGGAGGATATGGTAAGCGTAAGCTGTCAGGTTGAGCTAGATAAGTGACTGTGTACTCAGAATCACCGTCACTGGTAAGTGGTCGGCGATACACTCCTTGTCCATTGTTTATGGAAGAATAAACCACAAGTTTTCTTTTCTGTTGCCCAAATGTTGGCTAACGAACTTGAATTCCACTAAAGTCATGTTAGCGCAACTCAGCAATCATATATATGAACTTATAGCGATTGTAAGCTTATTCTTAAGGGTGTGTCTTATCGTTTGCATCCAAATTATAACTATTTTTGGCGGCACCTGAAGGTTTGCCGACGTAAATCTTGGCCAATTATTTTGATTTCCGTAATATCTTTTCGAACGTGCACCATTACGACTGGTTTCTTCTTTGTTTTGACCCATCAAATAGACATTGCCAAAAAAAGGATCGAACCATTAAAATCCTACCGTTAAGAACGAAAGTTCCTACTAACCGTGATATCAGTCACATACAGAATGGATGTAACGGGGAGGCACGAGAGACTTACGTGTAACTTGTCCAAACCCCGTCAGTGTGAATATACCTAACCCATCACAGGTGACTAATCTGTAACAGTTACCTAACGATGACGAAATATGATGAATACACCGGTCCATGTTGCTCAAGTTGAAATAAACTTTGTGAGACAGAATTCATCTTTGTTATTTATGAATGGCCCAAAAACGGCAAACTTGAAATCCTTCCTGTTATAAGTCATCACAGAAATTGCTCGTGGAGCGGCTGAGCGGGTATATGAGAGCTTTCGATCATGCCGCGAGAGGTTGTCTGTATTGTTTCAATCCAGACTGTTTCAGTCTACCTGTTACCGGTGTCTCACTCTGATTAATCCAAACAAGAACATATCCATGTTTCGTGTGTCTGTCAGAGGGCGAACATAATGAAACATAACCTTCACAATTTCCAGTCCATGTGGTATCAGCCGACTTGACCTGGCAATCTAAGATGAGCTGTATTCATCCATACTACCTTTGCAGGAGCAAATCACACATTTGTCTCAAGAAATTAGAACTCAACTGCAATTAGATTGCACTGGAGTTGTCCCCTTTTTGAAAAAAGACAGTGTAATTGATCACTTGTCGGATTTATACAATCGAACTGTTTATTCGAGCTCACGGGTCAATCAAAAAGCGACCTGGTTGTTACACAATAACAATCAGGGCGGCTAATGTTATTGTTTACGAAGTTGTATTGGCAATATGTAGTCACTTATTTGGTTGATTTCAAGTTGAACAGTACTCACATTTGATTGCAACATTCAGAGAGGCATTCCAGTCAACCTTTTTCGAACCAGGTCGGCTGGAAAAACAATCTGAATGCAACGGCTACGATTAAATGTGTGGATCTAAAGTTTGAAAAGGGCTATTGTTTCTGTATAAACTGCGATCGCTTTTTTCTCCCATAGTATCGGAAGTTCTATTTCTTTTACTCTTCCAAAATGGGCCAAACCACTGATTATTTGTGAACTTTGCTGTAACTAAGGCCCCTCACTATCTGTGATATACCACCGATATTCAGAATTTCTGTTCGGAATATGAACTTACGCATTACGAGGTATTCAACACGTTTAGAGTGCCCATAGGTTGCAAGGTATGCGGCAGCTTTGTTGCGAGCGGTCACACACACATAATTAATAATTATTCGCTGAGAACAGGCAGCAAAGTAATATCAACTATCGTTAATTTTAGAGATTCTTCTGCAACACAGCGGAATGTTATGAGTGCCACGTTTATTGAACGGATTTGATCTAAAACCTCTGCTTACATACAACCTAAAGGTTATATGTTGTGTAAATACCACTATCGGTCAGCTGACTGTGTTGGTACGTCCATTTTGTACACTAGGGAAGGTCAAATGCTCTTCATGTTATCATAAGTCAGTTTCCGGCGAGCTGATTATCAACCCGGGGATCGTAGTTTCATTTAGCTGAAGTTGTTGAGGGCTTTCATATGCACGTGGTTGTCGCCAACCGAAACTTGTTATGAACAAATTTTGCAGTGGTTCAGTCTGTTTCACGTCGTCGTTAAATCAACATGGCCATAACAGATCGGGCGCTGAAACATTAGGTTACCTGAGTTTGTTCATGCAGTTTTGATTCATTACGTTTCTTGTTATAAGTTTCGTATACGGAAGATTCAACAGTGTCATCGTCATAACAAAACACCTTCTGCAGACTGGGAACTCGGTGGATTGAACGACCGCCTCCAGAGTGTTTCCTAGACTCAAATCAAAGCAGGCACTCAACACAGCAGAAGTCATCTCAGTACACCGACCGCATTCCACTCTTTGTGAGTAATATATCGCTAAGTTGATAAAAGTGCGATTGTCATTCTTTGGTACCACTTTATTTTCGCACTTTTTTCAAACCAGGCTTTCTCGATTGATACATGTTTCGTAGGATCTCTCCACTGATGGGCTACTCTTAATTGATCCTAACCCATTTTGCTTTGTCTCGATAATCAGTGTTAAGTTGTGCACAGTCCTTTAACTCCTACTAGGTGTGTATGGATTCTCTAATCTTAGCTTACTTTTACCGTGTGATAACCGTGAATTTCCTAAACAGCCCTCCTTTATTCTTGGAGTCCATTATTCCCCTTGACCAGCTGCCATTTTATTACGTTACATCAATTTAGTGTTTCTAGTCAATAAGTACATTTCAGCTACACATTTAGTCGCACACTTTACTGACTGTCTCAGACATGACTAGACTGATCGTGCCTTGCTGCTTGCTATCCCACTACATAATGTAAGTGCTCATTTCGTAGAAGTAACTGATGAGATGTGAACGAATTGTCATTGCGGAAGGGGTCTTACATATTACTGCCGGCCCTTCTTTCAAACAATCACTACAGTACTAGTCAACTTATCACCTAAAATTTCGCACACAAAAATCCGTCCATTTTACGCGGAAGAAATGAACCTGTAGCAGACCGGAGTCTTCTCAATTAATGAAAGATATTCATTTGACTACTTTCTTTTATCAAACCGAAAACCAATATTTGGAGAAACGACTGACCTGTTTTGAATTTAGAAGTGCGACTCTAACGACAGCATTTGTACACACTCAGTGCAGTACAGTCCATTGGTGCACATCTCGTTCAAACAAGCGGAGGGGGTATGTAGCAGACGCATATATCGCTGTACTACGGCTTCCAATTTTCGGTAGTGAGTATCCTTTCCAATAAGATTGTTCCGATGCACTAAACTCAGTGGATATTAAACCAAACATGACTGTTCTCCTGTAACCGACATCATATCACCTGTCGACAGGTCACACAACTGTAACTTGATCAACAAAATGACACCGACATTAAAGTAGACAGGACAACACACGGTCTTAACAGAGGAGGGTGTTAGAGTAATGTTCGATTTGACTTGGTCAACCCAAAATCGTTTCAATGTACATATGTGAACGCGAGGTAGAATTTACACCGGTATACGAATAAACGCAGTGTTGATGTGTTTAGTCCCTCAGTCACCGATTCATCTAAACAGAGTGTAACCGTTTACTTTTAAGTGGCTTGGTGACAATCATGTTTTGGGACACCTTTACCTTAACCGTTTATGACTGTTTAGCCCAAGCGATCGATTGACAACACAACTCGATCTAAGTGAGCTGCGATCACGTGAATTACAGGCGTTCAATTAATCAGCTGCTATCACACGGAAGGAGTGAAGCTTTTCCGATACAAAATTGATTGTTGTACAGGAGATGAATTACATACAACCACAGCGGTTCAACGACACAACGGAAAAACGAGTGAAACTCCATAGAAACATAAATACCCAGAAAACAGATTTAACGATACGTCACAATTGCAAAAGGCATTGCTTTTAACGATTTATTTTGTAGTTATTTGTACCGTACTTCCAGTCGGGATCATTTTTCAGTTAACAGTGATCTACGGTTACATGCAGGCTATCGGGGCAACTATAAAACATTTGGTTCAGGCAGAACAAAACAAACCATATAAGTAGCTTACTCACGTTAAACAGATCTTGTAAATAACGTATTGATAATTAACGGGAATGCACAAAGTTTACCCAAGTTGAGTCTGTGTACAAAGGTTATCTGTTAGCATTTCACGTTTTACAAAACAGTAGGTCAAAGAATTAAACTGAGCGGTATAAAAACAAGTGCGTCGGAGTTAATCCTGTCAATAAAGAAGACGTCAAGGGAAATAGGGTAAACCTTAGGCACTTTAAAACTTCCTCATTGCAAAATGACACGTTGGACGTTGTGATAGTGTCTCGTTCGGTGGTAGGAAGTAAAACTTGCAGTAGCTAACTGGTAGTACTCAACAGTAGTACAACCTTCATGCTCATTGATGGAATTGTTATATACCACCGTGATGTGTTCCAGTAATCCTGTCGGGACAGTGAATCTCGTGAATCACTCGGTCGATTCCCATTAAAATGGAGATAGTCTGTGTAACTGCTTCCGAATTTGAAATTTATGGGCTCTTGATGTGGCCTTTTATCATTTGCCACTGCTGGGCATACAGTTTCGGTGGTCAATTTGAGTCCGGCCGAGGCTCAGAAGTTTCATATTCGGGTGTCTTCTAATTTATCAAGTCTGTCATACTAGCTGTCGTTAATGCAAATTATTCCGCAGTGTTTCCACCCAGAAGTAACAATATTGTGGAGGTATTTTGTCATATGGACCACAAGTCTCACACTAGGTCATCATTGTGCTTTTTGATATAAGGCACAATAATTCTTCAATAACGTTCTGCGTGGTGACGCCAGTGGGTTATCGTGCACTAACTGCACTGTCATAGAAGCACGAAACTATTATTTAACGATTTGTACGCAGTACAGAATCAGTGAAGCGTTGAGAACGGAAAACAAAATGGTTACCAGAAGACAATTCATAGTTCCTGAGGATTTTACTTATCAAAGTGATGCACTCGCTATAGCTGGTAATGACACAAATATTGATCAATATTTTTGTGGGTTCCTACTTATTTCGATCTGGGAATTATGTTCCCAGAAATGGATGTGTTCGGGCAGTTAGTAAAGTCATCGTTATGTTAGTCTATATTTCCAATTAGTGCGTCTTGGGCTTAGGGATTGCACTCAGTAGCTGAAATTAAAATAAACCTAACGAAGGTCATCTGAGAAATGGCGCCATCTAATTACCTTTCCGTTGGTCAGCTTGTATTCCAATGATTTGATGTCCTCCAATAAGACTTCAAGGAATCGAACTTCGAGGAATTTTTTTAAAGTAGGATAAGGGCAGAAGTAATAGGCAACTAGTACTAGTGGTCTTTGTCAGCCTAGATGAGCTGTTTCAAGACAACTGGAAAATATGAAAGCTTATCGATAACTACAGGTAACTTGTAGAGGAGGAAATGGATACACAATTCATGTTAACTAGTGAAGAATGCTATAGGTTGTTAACTGATGGGAGAATGAACAGTGGCGTTATTTCCAATACAGGTTTGAACATTTTAGTAATCTGCTGAAATATTTTGGGACCAGGCCAGTAACTATTCGCAGGGCACATGACCGAGTGATGTGTACAACTAAAAATTCAAAAGATCAAAAAACTTTTTCGTTTTATTTTCGGTCAAGGCCTTAAGTTTCTTAGGTCATGACCCGTTAATTACAAGGGCTTGCTTAAATGGGTAAGTTCATGTACAGCCAGCAATTAGAGACCTCATTCACTCCAAGACTGACATGATGATATTAATTCAAAAATTCAAGGTTTTGTGCAGCCTATTAACCAGCTCATAAGTCTCAACTATATGACGTCGGCTACTTGGTCAGGAGTAATTTATGACGAATTCGAATAAGGGAGCTGATGAACGAAGGAATTATGCAGTAGCTTTTATATACCTCATGTGATTTTATGATTCAAACATCATGACACCGACAACACGGGGGAACAAAAATAGTAGCAAGATAATTCATGTAGTCGGCATTTGCGCTGTCTAACAAAACTGTGTGACATTTCTTGTTCGCGCCGTGTGCCAAGTTTACCTGGTGATCGATGCGGAATATCGGTACCGTTACCGACTGGGGCACATCGAACTGAACGACATATCATATTACCTGGAGTGGTGACTAGATATTTCTGTTGTAGGACCTATGAAAAACAAAGTTGTTGCATTGCATACACATGTGAGGGACATTACAAGATTTCGTCAACCTGTTTGAAACACTTCTTTCGCTTCTGGTTGCCTTTATCTTCCTGTGAAATCATGATTTTAATGCTCTACAGTTCACTAACTACTGTCTCCACATAACACTGTCTTGTATACAGACAGCCAAAATTTAGTCTTGACCTCCTTTTCATAGCACCCCGTGGAACGGAAAAAATACTTAAAACTAGAGCTAAGAATAAAATTCAGCCATGCACCAGACCAGTGAACGAATATTTGCGAGTACTTAGTAAATGCTAGTCAGTAGTCAGGGATTTGGTTGATTTTAATTCAAATTTGATCGGAGTCTTCACATTGCCATAGATTTTTCAGTAGGTCCCTTTCGAAGTGAATTACTAGATTCTAGTGTCGCGCTTGTCAGAGCTCGTCAGTAATGCATATCCTTGTCACTATCGGGACTAGAACTCCAGCCATGCTTTCATTGGGCAACCGTGTTTACCATTGCTCCATTGACTTCACGTTAGGCACGACCGAATTATCATATGTGAACACTCAACCACTTTCGGATGTGAGTATTGATCGATTTGCATGATGGCCTCCAGAGAAAACACAGCAACTGACCCGTTAACTCCAAACGATGCCCCTCGATTAAGACTTTTTAGATAGGTCGAAATTTTCGAGTTCATCAAACTTATTAGGCGATAGTTTAGGTTACTTGGTAGTGGTGGCTGGATATGTAATCTCGGCTGTGGCAAAGATATGCACTACTGACGAGCTCCAACAAATGCGGAACTCAAGTCTGGTGCCTCTTCCTGCAAAGTCCATGGGAATGCAACAACTGCGGTCAATTGTGAGTGGTGTAAAATTCACGTGAAAACCAGATTCCGCCACTATTCATATGTAAGGTTGAAGATCCCGTTGAACTTGTTAACAAAAGTGAATACCTGAACCTACTAACTCATTAAAATTTTGTTACGTTCGTTATTATCTTTCTATATACCAGTGTACGGGTAAAGCGTAACACAGATGTCATTAAACAGTTACTAAAACTGATATTTCTCTAGGTGAGCGCCCTAATTCATCGTCTTCTAAAACCGTGTTTGGTTTTGAACTTTACTGACACCCGACCTTTTTCACATTAAACACAAATTATACAAGCAAACCGGGGGTGTAGCTAAGGGTCTTCTGTTGCACCAGCAGTTGTCAGTTTCTCTTCAACTAACTTTAGATACAGGTTATGAATGAGTTTATCTGTCCTCCACAAGTTTATTGGAGATATGTACGCATTTGTAATCGTAAAAAAGAAACGCTTAAAACCACTTCCAACAGTTGGCAAGAGAAACGTACAGCGGCATTATGAGCAGGTTCGGAATTGGAACAGAAGAGCGTTTATTCAATTTTCTACAATGCCTTTTCAAACAAAGACGTGGTAAGCAGAAACTCCATGTTTCCTCCTACTGTAAACTAACCGATTTTTGTCAGTATCTGAACTTCAGTTTGTCAGACACACCCTATTTGAAGAGAACAATCATCCGACCACTGGTCAGTGCAGCTGATATGCTTTGCACCATTGAACCCTCCAAAACGACAGATTTATTTTAGCAAAATATATTAACGGGCACTCAATATCGGGGCGTCTTAAGTGAAGGCACATTATGACGCATCTCAGTTGAGGAAAAAACCGAAAAGACAGGACCTTTGCAGTTTGTTTTACAAGTACCGCATGGTGAACCAACATCTGAGAACATTCGCTCTGCTTTCTCTGAGTACGTCAGTCAGACCGTATTTTGGTTAAACAATAGCTTAGACCGACAAATGAATCACCTTAAGGATCTAGTCTTTGCGGATGACTAGACAGACTGCGTTTGCGAAGTAAGATATGGGAATTGCAACGTCATTTACTTACGGAGGATAACTATTGTTGCTGAAAACAAGAGTCATAGTGGTTTCCCCCTGTAAAATCATTCCCAACTTTGGAATTGAGAAAATATTCTACTTTTACGTTGTGTGTGTCGCCAGATAACCACAATTGATCCTTTAACTGAGCTCGGTTGAATCCTAAGCTTCTGTCCTCCCATGCCGAGAGATGCTATGCTGGAGCCTTTATCATTCACATCCAGAACGCACACGCCAACCGCAGTGATAGCGAACCCCTATCTATTTGTGGTTAGGATTGATAAATAGCACCGCACACAGAAGCCCCTTACGTACGTTAGTCTCACCATCACTGAATAGACAATGGGTTCAGCCACTCCGCTTAGAAGCTATGCAAGTTGATCTAACTACAGCAAACCCCACTGGATCATAGTTTCTCTGTTGATATGCTGTTGACTACAACACCAGTCGCAATGGTTGAAAGACTTTTGTAGGATGACCAACAAACGGAGACTGTATCTGCTATTGTATGGGCAGCTCAGAGCAGGTAAACGAAACCTCGGTGGTCAAAGGATGCAATATTCAGACGTTATCCAATTAAGTCTACCAAGTTGTAATATCAGTTTTAGATCTCGAAAGAATTTACCTTGAACCTGACCACTCAAAATTGCGATCAAGACGGATATCCAAAGGTTCGATGGACAACAGTTGCGCGACCGTAAATTCGAGGACACAATAAGTAAGGTTATGTGTGTCAGGTGTAGTGAGCCCATGGCCCTATGGCGTTACGAAGCGTTTCGTTACGAATGCTCTGGCCCTGTCGGATTGTCAGGCCACCAACCGACCGTGGCAAACTGACAGCGAAGTGACAGCAAACATGGTGAGAGCACGCTAGGCATACCAAGTTTGGGTTTTTCGTTCGTAACAACCAGCAATCTCCGTTGGTTAGTGGATCACCCGTTCTGCCTTCAGAAACTTAAGCCATACTGATTATCTGACCAACCTTTAATTAAGGTTTGTTTCTGAATTCTCTGTTGAATGTTTTGTGACTGTTAGTTGGAACTTGAAGTGGGTTTTTTCATCAACCTTTCTGGGGTGAAATAATACATGGTCCTATTGTGGAGTACTTCTTGACATACACTGTAAGTATCTCACATGTCACCTATGGTCATGACGTCGGAGTCTCAGTGTTTCTATTTCCGAGAGACGGGGTTATCAGGCTCACACTAGCCTACTTGGTATCAAATAACCAGACAACAGAGGCTTCCACTCACATGCCTCCTGGTCTTAATCCTTCAGGTTTACACCGGGAATGTGATGTGTGAGTGGAATTGTAAGTATTGCGTTGCAACTCACTCAGTTATGTGAAGAGTTCCTTTGGTTTAGTTCGCTCTGACAGGCTAATCACAACCGGATGTCACCGGATGTCGACCTTAACTCAACTTGCTATGTACAAACATATTTGTTTCTCTTATTAACATGGCCACTGTAACACTGCCATCAAGCAGTCGATCCACTTGTCAACGAGACATTCAATTGTATGTCAGACTGAGTCCATTACACTTTGTCTTCCTGTCTCCATTGTCGGTTACCTGCGCCTGCAATGATCATCGTATTTTTGGACCCTCAACAGCCTTCTTGCTGATCACTGCTGTACTCTACCAAAAAATGGAAACAAAATGAGGATCTTTTCCTCCAACGCATCCCATTGTTTATATTTATAGCAGTGTCTGTCCAGCGAATTGAATTGGGTCGCATTGGATTAGTTCAAGATACATCAAAAGAGCGTCCAAACATGCTAGAACCCAACAAATTGGTTGAATTAATCAAGGTTACCATCCATTACCAACGGTAGAAGTTTACTATGTAGCGTAACGGACGGAAGATGTCCAAAAATGGTTTACAATTTTATTTGGATCCATAGTAGCTTTATGTATTATTACAAAATATCAGTAGCATTACACTGGAAGGACAAGTAGTGAACAATTGTTCTCCCCGACAGGTAACTCAGACATGTTGGTCGACAACTGTACTGCTAGAACTACATACCAATAAGCCTCAAATCTGGTGTTATATAATGTTGGACTAAAAGAGGAAAAATATCTTTACGGACGACACAGAAGTAAATCTCCAGTTATCATGGCCCGCCAGGTCCACGAAATCCGGCGGAAATTTGTTCCCTTTTCAATGTCTTAATATGGTTAACAAGGGCTAATTAAACCCCAACTGATTTTTGTTCCCGATGTCAGCAAGGAAATGACTGGTCAGCTTCAAGTCATCGAGTCTTCTGATTGACTTCTAATTATTAACTTCCAAATCGGTATACATTATACGTACTTGTAAGAACCAAAGGGAAGATTCGTCCAAAGCAACTGAACGCTGAATCCAACCCATTAAATCTACAGTCCCCCTACATTGTAAGTAATATATGTTGGCAGTTTGGAAGTCATTTTTGTGTATGTACTCGTTTACTTGTTCCTGTGGAGCAGACTGTAATGGTTCAGCATGAAAACAGCATTCGAGCCGACTCTGTGAACAATATCCAGGGTAGTTAGGGCAGAGTGAAACGCCGTAAGTCAACAGCTCTATGGTTGCTCATCTGGTAGAACTTGAACGTCTGATGAACACTGATGAGGCCTTCCAAGTGGTCTGTGATGTGTCACCTTACAGCCGTCTAGACAAGAGCATTGTATTTCCGAGGCTATCAAAATCAGGCTACTTGACGCAGTAGTATGACATCAGAATCGGTGCGTTTGTGCATTACGCCCACCACGATTTCGAGTCGATCTAATCTATGATCAACTTAGGCGATTGAATCACTGAAAGTACGTAAGGCTATTGACTACTTAAAATATCATCTGTCTATTGGCCAGTGATCTTGTTTCTGTGATATTTGTTTGGCCGGTATCTCGACCAGTATCGCTAGCTTATTTGTATAATTGTACGTAACTGAAGATGTGTTAGGGAAAGCAGGTGTTTGTCAGTATGTCACTATTCTGATCACTGTGCTAGACAAGCTTGAATAGTAGGCCGAAATATTGGTCTTTTATTAAAATATAAAGCTTTGCATTCGATTTCAGAGATGTTTATTTAGTGCTGAGTAGTTTGACAAATTTGATGATCTAGATGAAGCCTAATTATTTAGCAATAACACACGATCGATGCTTACCAGTGGATTTGGCGGATTCCAGCGTGAGCCGTTCGAAGGTCTTGTCGAGGCAATCGATCTACTCTATCAATCGTGGTATTCCGTATGACACAGTGAGACGGGTGTGACAGAATCGCAATGTGCAATTTTCGAGCTCCCGGCGTGGCTTCGTAGCTCACCTGGTAGAGTGCTTGGCTCATCTGGGAATGCTGTTTCTGTCAGTGATTTGAATCTATTCAAAGCTCTGACTTTTTTTAATTGGGTCTCATTTAGATCCGTTCCGCCCTATGAAATGTGCTCCAGGGGTTGCACACCTTAGTAGCCGCGGTTTGTATTTTATGAGCACTTCATAATGATGCTAGTGTAACGTGCAGTCGAAACCACCAGACGTGCACGGATTGAATTTGATTTGTGTAACAAAGCGTTCTGCTGTGTTATTGGCGCCGTTCTAATAGTTGTCTGTGTAAGTCGTGTGCATGGCTTACTGGGCTTTTGGCTCATGTTTGCTTGTGTTGTTTCTTTTTGTGGGATTGTTGTTAAAACCTCTGCTTCGGAGGAACGATGTCCTCCGGTATCTTCATGTTGCCCCAAAGTTGGTTACAGGTATCAGATTGAAGACGATTGGATTGTATATTACACTGGACAGGCATTCCTGATCAAAGCTACGACAGGCTTAACACATATTCAGTCGGTTTTAAGCAGGCAACAAGTGATTTGTACTGATGTATCATCCATCCTTTCATAAAGAATTAATGGATCCAATTTTCATATCACGATTGCAGCTAGTCAGTTTTACACATTCATGTGCGGACCGTTGTGCTTGTAAGCTAAACGATTATTGACCACACCCATGGATTTAACATCAGTTTATGTTACAATTGTTTGTGCGCGGTGATAAGTTTGTCAATTGAATGGGCTTTAATCTCACATGTAGTGCACTGCGCGAACTATCTTGGAAGAGCGTAATTAAAGTCTTGTAATTTTTTCTCGGTGATCAGCCGCAACCTTTGATTGACTGCGAAACCTGGGAACGCAGGTTGTTGAGTTATAACATTCAGAATCCCTCTGACATCCAGCCGTTGAAATGAATGTGTCAGATAGACTAGTAGTACCGATACACTGGAAATGGTTGACGGTCGATCATATCTGACTGACAGATGCACACGGTAAAACATTGCACATTGACTCCCTGACAAGTTTCCGTAATATTAAACATCCGTATAACTATACGAAATGATGGTAATCAGAATTTGAAAGTTATGTTATCTACTTAGTTATTCGAATAGTACGTATTGCCGTAGTGAAGAAGCTAGTCGTGCCAAATACTTGAATATAAAGTGTGCTGTTTCCTTCTCGCGAGGACTGTTCAGGTTGAATTGCATTCTGCAACTGGGCGTTAAGATGACTTTGGAACAAGACAGGCCAGCACAGTTTTTCTCTTCGCAGTGCATAAAATAGAATTGTTACCTTTATTTTGTGGATTTACTTCCCAAACATGGATAGGTTTCTTTAGATTGAGCAACTGTTCATTCACGACTGATGTGTCTCACGGCTAGCACGTGAATTATTTTCCTACCTCCATTAACGTTGGCACTATTCATCAGTAAGTTATAATCCACCTGGTGGAATTCAACAGCTACTAGTTTATGTGACAAGTACTGATTTTCAACTATTTCTTGAACACGTGTTAAATTGTGAAACCTCCTGACCCCTAAACAAAAAGCAACTGGTCACAAAATGAACAAGTGTCAGTTAGGTTTCTGCAGTGACCGTAATCATGTTAAATTGGAGACTTCAGCTAGGTTAAAAAAAATGACCAATCTGTCGATTATGAATTTAAACATATTAAGTTTACTCTCCATCCGTGCCTAAAATATTTTTCTACGCTACAAGACAATTACTACAATAACGAACGAAATTATTTAACTATCAATTATTTTTGCAAACTATTGCGTTAAAAGTAAATTCTCAACCTTCTAACTGTCGGCAACATCTGTAATGTATCCTCCCAGTTAATATAAAGTTGCTATTTTATGATCTACCAATGAAAACTGAGCGCTTTAGTAAAAAATTAAAATAAACAAGTTGGATGAAGAAAACCGATATTTTTTGCAAGTTTCCGATACATTTCCCTCCAACATTACTAACGCAGGAGAATTTCCTTGTATAAGAGATGAAGAGATGTCGACCATTTAGTTTGCCATCCAGAACATAACGCTAAGTATCATTTGAAAGTTGGTCAGTAGGATGTCGGTTTACTGTAGAGGATGGAGAAGAGATGAGCAGTGTTGTCGTTACACGCAAAACTATCCGGCTAGAGTTTCGTTCATTAGTAAACTAGGTTGTGAATACACTTGATAACTAGTGATAATCTTTCATTTTTACAAAGTCGATATAACTGTACTGACGGTTGTTTATGCCGTGAATAACATCCGCTCACTACAATCCGCATTTCTGAATACTGAAAACATTTTCAGAGCGCGCATTGTAAGTTAAGTTAAGCAACACGGCTTTTTGTACATTTTCCACGTTTCGGTGTCTTTAATCAATTGGATATCATTCAAGTTAGTGAAGTTGATAGGCAAAATGTTACTGAACTTTTAGATTATATGCAGAAATGTAAGGAACGCTTACTGTGTATATTGGTGATAAAAATTCTACGTAATCCAGGTCAGAGAGCCATGTCTGGATTGAATAAGGTGTGTGGTCAAGCGAAGTCACAATAAGCTTGTAGTCCCCAGTGTAAATGGATAAGCTGATGATACGTCAAAGCGATCGACATTAGTAAATAATTTCGTGTTTAGAAACAGAACGAACCGAGAGAAGGATCGCTGTCCGGCGTGCTATCACTTTTGCCATGGGTGAATGGTACTGTTGTTTAAAGTAAATGTTTATGTGTGTATGGATTAAGAGCTATGCTGTAGTCGTTTTCAAAAAAGTCTTCCTGTATTAAATGAGGCAAACTCTTGGTTTTTAGTTAGTAATTTGAAAACACATTAATTTAGGACAATCTGTGAACAGATCCATACGGAAAATCATTGCATGCAACCAGAGTTATTTTAGTGACAAACAACTCACTCATGCGATATTTGATATGGTCAAATGCTGGTTTTTTGTTTTTCTAGTTTAGTGCGCTACACAGTCACACTAACTGTTATCAAAAGGATGCAATGTAATTTGACTAGGTGCATTTGCTGGTAGGAGAACCAGCTTGTTCGTTTCTGAAATCTGTTAAACAAACGCTTGAATGAAGCAGGACAACCGATAGTTTTTCATATAAAACTGACAGTTACTGACGCGATCAGTCCTGAACGAGTAATGCTATGAAAACTAGCTGATAAAAAGTTTTAGGAGATGAGTTGAACAGCTGTAGAAAGCTTGATTTTGTTTGAGACATGTAGAATATAAATTTTCACCTGGACTAGTATGTAAATATCGATATTGCTACCAGAATAGACCGATATTGATACTTTCTTCAAAATGAGAAACAAAAAAGTGGACTGTGAATAGTCACGAGGTGGAGCATCCGTTTCTTGATTAGCTTGTCACAAAAACCGAAGTCAAAGAGCCTCCTGTCATGACGTGCATCACAAATGGTTTGCGGTGCGATACTTGAGATACACACCAGAAAGAATAAGACCATGGGGTGTGTAAATGAAGGCCCCCATGCTCTAACCGGTAAATGGTGGATTACCAGATGACAGACCATCACGAAGGTGAAACCCTGCGCTCTCGGAAACAGAACTGTTGAGGTTCCAATGTCAAGGTTGATGATGGGTGTGAGATACTTAATGTACATGTCAAGAAGTAATTTGTTGTAGGAATATATACTAATATGCATCAGATAGGCTGAGAAAGAAAAACACAAAGTACAAGTGAACTGGCAACCAGATAGAACAAATGGCTGACAGATTTGATGACAACAATAAAGAAAGGATGAGCTAGGAGGTCACCATGTCCTACGATTTTAAGAAGGAAAGCTGTTGATTTACCAGAGGACGTCTGCTGTTGGTTTATATCAACAGTAAGGAACACATTCGGTCACTGATCAACCGTGCAAAAACACAGAGATATGTATACAAATGTTATCATACTCGGTTGATGTAAAAGTAACAGTATGTTGTCTATTTCATCAACATGATCTCTCCATATTTTATACTGTCAACTTCTCAGATAGGATAAATGTTTCAAACTTCGAGCTTGACAGTCAGTCCTCTCACCGGGTCAGATTCGAAAGTCAAAGTTTTCTACTATGCACTTCGGGATTCATTAGTTTGTTATTGAAATTCCGTACGTCGAATTCTAGCACTTTCTACTGATTCGAAGGTCTCATTTGTATAAACACGTTTGCCAACGAGTACATATGAGGTAACCATTTATTACTATAAATCAATAAATTTTTGGAATGTTTCTCCATTTTGGCAGGAGTATGCTCATTCACATTTTAGAGCAACCAGTTACCCTGGAAAAATTTTCACACTTTTGGTAAAGAGGCCTAGTATGTTTTGGCACCACAACGTTTACCGGGTATATATCTATATTTTACAGCTTAATAAAAGCAAGCCGTTCACAACTAAAGGGTGCAGGTGTCCCAATACAAGGTAGAATTATGATGCAGTTATTCGGAAATCAGCCTACGTAAACAAAACCAAGTTTTTATTACATCGTCACTTGATTGAACTGGAATCAATCAGACTTCCTCTGTTTGAAAGAAACTGACGGAGTTCGTTTTACAAAGCAAACCGTTACATCAAATTTAGTTGTCTGTCGGTGCAACATGTTACCTTCAAAACTATTGTTTCACTAACTCTTCAACATTATTCATTGTGGTCTTTCAAAAGTTATATCCCAGTGGTTGCTGATTTGTCTGTTTTTCGGTGAATTCTGATTCTTGTCAAATATCTTTACTAATCAAGTTCTGTTCTTGCCATAATCTCATACTACGCGCAGTCCAGGTGAGAACAGGACGATTGTTTTCAATGACATTTGACTAGCCTAGACAAGTATTACGTGTGCGTAGTCAAAAATGCAACAAACTCGGTATGCTTAACACGGACGCCCACCCGCGGAATTTGCCCTTTTTGCTCCAGAAGCTTTGTATTGTTGTCGGCAACTAATTTATCCTGTAGGTTGTTGTCATTTTCAAACAAATTCCGAGCTTCAACGGATGTATCTTGTTCGTATTTTTCTCGTTTAGGTGTACAGAACATTACTGGTTCATTTCAAAAGTTATGAGGAATTTTTATTGTTTTCCTTGCTGGCGAACAGCCCAAAACCTGGTGTGCTCTGGATGATCGTCTCGTTGCTTATAAGGAATGACAGTAATGATTTCTGAGTGTCACGTATAACGTTTTGTACACTATTTTCTATTTCATAATTTTCATTGTTAGTCAAATTTTTCACTTTCCTCAACTTCACATATACACACAACGTTTAAACCAGCTTAAACGAACTAATCAATAATCAGTGAATACAAATCACTCACTTCTCGGTTCACGAGCCTTGCGTTCTCTCTTCATTCAGAGTCTCTAGTAAACAGATTCTTGGAGAGTTAGAAGTTAACGGTATCAACCGGCACTTCGGCAGAATTTCCTTATTTTTCTGTCACCGGAATTATCTCATTTGTGACCATCAAGTTTATTTAGGAACAACAACACAGACTATATCCATTGGATACTGCATTCGGTGTAGTGGAATTCTAGACCAACGCATTTTAACGAACTATTGTGAGTTAATCGTTTCCAGTTTTATCACCCTTTTGATACTGTATTCATACGTGACATTTGTATAGTGTTTAGTTCCACTACACACGTTGTCATGGCTAAAGTCACGAGGCAATGCGGTGACAAACCTTAAAACGTTAGATATTTTGTCCTGCCAATTTTACCTATACCCATACACTGTTGTATGTATGCAATGCAGCCTATCCGCATATATATATATATACATATAAATATAAACATACACTTTTCAATCTTCCATTGCCGACTTAGTCGCATCAGTTGAAGCCAAATTACAAAAACATCTGCTGGATAATAAAAACCGCTAACATGACTGCGTCATAATGACCGGTGTGATCAGATCACAGAGACCAAATAACATTTTTAGTAGTAAAAAGAATTACGCTTTGAAATCGTCAATACCAGGTAAAAATACTGACGTCCTACCTCACGATAGTGACAATACTATAGCACAAAAGTGACTGTATCTCAAAGGCTCAAAATGTGCTCAGTGAACAAACGGCCTATACGGAACTTTAGAGGAAACATGACCTAGTCAAACCATCAAGTGATAAATGGAACAGAAAACTACTAATCCTAAAAAGCAAAATTAAATCGGTGGCAGCATCTTGAATTCACTGAATCCTACCACGAATTTTATTCTGAGGTTTCATGGACTGTTTAACCTTCGGTAAGACAGCATATCCTTTAATCCAACTATCTCAGCCAGAACAGCCTCAATCTATATAGCAGCAAGACTCTTTCAGAGATACTTCAACGGATAGTTAGGAACAGTCTCTCGAATATTTGCTGTTCCTCCGACGTTTTCAACAATCTGCAGGACATGAAGTAAGAAGTTA
>LUCH01000479.1:43663-72512 GCA_013368495.1 Paragonimus heterotremus
ATTTGCCTAAATGGGTGCAGAACTCAGTATTACCGAAGAACGGCAGTGTTGCTGAACCACGCAAACAACCAGTGTCCGCAATCTCAAGACACATTCTGACCACGGGTCATGTCATCAATCTGGCTTGTGAATTCAGAATCTTATTACGTCATCCCAGTTCAAGATTCTTGCGGTTTGTTGAGGCTGTCGCAATCAATCGACTGAAACCGGCCCTGTGTGTTCAGAAACAGTTGTTCGTGAACTTGACCTTACCATGGACTTAGTGACCTTTCGTAACACATCAATTAACTATCCACCCAATCCACCCTCAACTGTTCGGTATAAAAAAGCGTTTCATGTTATTGTAAATTTGGTACTGATGAGTCAATACCAAATGCTTGCATCTACCAGTTTTCTTGTTCTAATGGTGTTGTTCAAACAAACAACACAGTATATTTTACTATACCCAATTATCGTCTGATCGACCAGCAAAACAACATATCCAGACCATTATAACTGTCATAAATGTGATCACGTCTATTGTTTCTAGTCTCCATTTCATCTGCTTATGGACAAGATAAGTAAATAGTCGTTCTAAGACAAAAATGCGAGCATTTTTCAACGATTCAAACTCATTTGGTTTACGTTAAAAAGATGGGATTTAATAAAGAGAAGGCAGTACATATTACGTAAATGGAACAATAGAAACGTCATAATGTTGGGTTAAAGCAAGACACCTACCTATTACCCCAGCATCAAGCTTCTTTTCAGCTACTCCCATTTCCCTACCGTTCATAGCCCTATGGTTTTAGGGTGTTTAACGTACTGTCTGTGTAGACATTCCCGAAACGACCTAATTAGAAGGCATCAGCTTACACTGTAACTGAACATTGTGCAATAACAGGCATTGGTACACCCACTCCGATTGTTTTAACCAACAAATTAATGATGTAGGCAAACACAAATACAACTGGACATAGAGAACGGTATGAACTTCCAAGAAAGTCAGATGGCATCTTTTTGTTACGAGGCTGTTAATAAATAAGTTCTCAGAGAGGACCACAACGAACCTTAGATATGTGCACAATTATGATGGTCTAAACACAATCACGCGACGTATAGGTGAAATATAACTTTGAAAAAACTCTGGAAAGTATGGACACGTTAACTGAAGTACCTACATACGGTGGGGTGTGAGTGCAATGTGAATGGATCCACAATCTTCAATTAGATGAAAGACAAGCTTGGCGTGAAGCAGAAGCAGTCATTGAAATTACACGGTTTTTGACTCTTATTTAGATGTATTGCTTCGCCCCAATAAGACTATTTAGGATCTAACTCCGGATAATGTAACCATCAAAGTTTATTGCGAGGAAACCAAACGTTAAACTACAGGGACCTTGAATATACATAATTGAAAGATGTCGTAAAAAGCAATGAATGCAGACAGCAAATCAGACACGGTAACCACATGTGTCAGTCGCGGCGCAAGAATAAGTCAGGTTATGTCGACACCAATAAACAAAGAAGGGAATACAGTTCTCATATACTTGCAACGTACATTATCATTATTCCACAGCTTCAGTATGACTCGTTAACTGGATTAATACAGAAGCATTCACCGGACACTGAATTTGCCTCAAAAATTGCGAGTTAATACGTTTCACCTACTTTTCACACGGCTATTGATTGATGCTATCTGAAGCTTTGTACAACATCGGTGATGACGATCGACTCGACCTTAAAAGGTGCCGTACTGGATTGGCGTAAATCACTTCGGTTGGCTGTTGTGTCTTTACAGAACTATAAAAATATACCAAGACGCTGTTCTCACAATAGTTCGGGAACAATGAAATGTTACTACCTAAACCGTTCAATTTAATTTAAATTCACTATGATCTCGCATCTTACAGATATATCCGTAAGAATCCTTGAACGACTCGCACAACAATAAATCCTTTATTGTTGGCTATAAGACGAGCAGATGATACGAATTCAATCATCAAATGTGTGTGATATCTTCTACTCTGAGAACCAATGCCTGAAACTCGATTGTCATTTTGGAGCTACTTGCATACGATGTGTATTCTCGTTATACTGAGTACCGACCAAATTTCAGTTTCTTTGTAGACACTGATCAGATTTTTATTGCAATCAATCACAAATTCATAGAATTACATATCCTCTCAGTACAACGGTCTCCGAAAGTATACTTCTCCTGTGGTGAACATGCAGCTCCTTCTTGCCGAATATAACGATTAAACTGGCCTATCCGTAATCCTGACATGAACCTGATCATAAATCTTCCGGATGAAAACACGCCATCGGCATACAAATAAACAACAAGCTTCAGTGTTTCATTGTGAAGGTGACATAAACAAAACAGTAGTGAAATAAGCTTAGACTGGTCCGCTATGTATTCGATAGCTGTTCCGAAAAGATTCATTGAAAATTAAACTTGGAAAGGAAGGGGCACATTCCGTCACTTTTTCTCAGCGTACTTCTAAATATCTTGTTTGACCATATCGTATAGTAAAAGAAGACTATATTTTTGTTGAGTTGATTATACCTCTTTCATTTTTGCATCTGCTTAAAGTTGGATTTCTGAAGAATGAACGATTAGGTTTATAAGTTATAATCGACAAGCTGTGAGAGAAGTAGCGCTAACGGTCGGTCAAAACTCACAAACCTTCAAATGAGTTTAATTCAGAGTTAACAGTAACGTAAACTTTGATTCAGCAGGTTTTCAGTTTAACACTATTTATGTGTTGTATAAACGGAATTTGTCAATAATTGGTTGCCATAAGTACTCTCTGTATAGTGAAAAATAATCTTTCTTCAGCATGTTTGAACGTTTTAGCAGTGTATATCCTTGTTCGGAATGAGCACTGAATTGCGCCATTCGTTCTTTTAAGGGCACAGTTAAAGACATATTAAACTTAACAAACACACCACATCAAACCGTTCTGTCAAGAGCGTCTATCCAGCAGTCTATGTGTATCACTCTAAGGTGCTGCGAGATCACTTTCGCTCGTTATATTGTCGCTTTCTCGTAACCCGCTGTCGGCCTACGATTTCCAAATGTATTCTTGAACAGAGTGCACCAGACTGAGCAGACCGCTCTGCTCCAATATACCAGACCGTGACTGAGAAGTCATACACAGGCACCTTAGTCAGCTCGGATCATCTGCCGCTCATCAAATCCTACGGTTTTTGTCACATAACTGTAACGTACGCTGTGTTTAGATCTTACTTCTACTTTCTAACGTTTAACCTTACCAAAGTAGCTGTAGCCAAGTGGAACTTGCCAACTCAACACAGTCTGATTGCCTCTTAGTGCAATGCCAAACAAAGCGCTGGTACCCCGTGAGTGAAGTTCAGGTTTTCTCTTCCTGTTTCGCTTCGCTGCAACCTAATGAAAGATACAAAATGAAGCACAAAATGAACTCATCTTTCCTTGATAAGAACTGTAAAAATGTGACGTGTATACATGAAAATGTTAGTGAGCCATCATAGACAGGAGGAGTTAAATTAGGGATAAACAGTAATTAAGACTCGTGTGTATTTAACCTGGTTGTCATCTCCGATTTTCTGCATACTGGTGAA
This sequence comes from Paragonimus heterotremus, assembly GCA_013368495.1. Classification (NCBI taxonomy): domain Eukaryota; kingdom Metazoa; phylum Platyhelminthes; class Trematoda; order Plagiorchiida; family Troglotrematidae; genus Paragonimus; species Paragonimus heterotremus. The sequence continues at coordinate 47,249 of LUCH01000479.1, forward strand.
AAATTGCGCCATCGTCCATGAATGCGGCGGTGTTGTTTTTGAATAATTTAAGCTATCATTTCTGACAACACTGTTAGAGAGTTACTCTGGAATTAGGCAAACCTAATCTCTTCTGGTAGCATGTTCCAAGTGACCAACTGCCAAAATACGCACGTTAGAGCGCAAGCTGTAATTTGCAGGTTAAAACAACGCACAAAGTATAAATATTGTGACTAATAAACAGTGTGGTGTGATGTGCAGATTTGTCGGCCTTGGATATCGTCTAAATAAATATTGTAGTTTATCAATTTCAAGGCAGATAAATGAGTCGAATGTTATTTGCTTGACAATAATTTTTTGGTGATGTGATTTTACTCTTTTGGGCGTAAGGTCCATCTTTTTTGGAAAACATATACCAACAGACAACCACTGTAGCATCTACCGTTATTCAACCAATTTTTTCATGTTGCCCTGTTGCCGCACTGTTGCTGCAATTTACCCCAAAAATCCGTACACCTTCTTTGAAAGACACTTTGGATAGTCCTCGATGCATTCTACGTTCATATTCGACTCGTTCGTGATTCTTATAACAATTCCACTCATTGACACTGTTAACATATCTGATTTGTGTGAGTTTCACGTGCTTATAATGCTGCAAGTTTTGTGGTTTCAGCAATATAAAGATCTGACAAAATTACATACTGGTTTGTTTTATTCTTTGCATTTCTATGGTAGTTCAATGCTTTTGCCAAAAAGTGTTCATTTCATAGGTTTACCATAAGGCATTCAGTATGTGGCCACTGTATCCTGTAAGTAATCGTAAACCCTGTGGAAATCTATAAACAATTATTTTTTATTCAGCAGACAAGACTGCTCTCGGTAGATTATAATCATAAACCAGTGAAACTATATACAAAATTAAGAAAACAGTGATAGGTTATTGATCAGGGAAACAGGAACAAGAAGATCAGATAAAGCACAAGCACAAATTCGTGATGATAATGACCACACGTAAGGTGGGTTTTAGAAAATCAGTGTTCACTGGGATGAGTTGTAGGGAAGGGGTCGAGTTGTCGTTTAAGTTATGTGTGTGTTTGGTTACGGAAATCCACGACTGTTTGACCCCATCATATCCAGGTGACATAGCCGGATTGCGACTGTCATGGTTAAAGACAAGATGGAACACTCGGGGCACGATAAACGATATTAAACGTATAAAGGATAGCACATCACCTATACCTTTCTATTCAATTTGGTGAGAAGCTTTGGCAACAAAGGAACACATGACATCAAGTGACAACAAGAACTATCAGGGTAATGTTATGTTGCGAGCTGAAACTCGAGGTTGTTGGACTGTCACTTCCAAATCTTTAGGAACCAGAATAATTCGGGGGATGTCGTGCTGTGTTGTAAACACAGATGTGAAGGCTTGAAAATGAAGCGGACAAATGAGGGAAGACATTAGGGTGAGACAGCCAGTGCCTCCGATGGTTAGCTTAAGCGGAAGCGTTTTAAACATAAGCAAAAATACTGACTTAAGGCTTTTCCAGATTTACTCCAACAGCTGATTAGAACAAATGGTGAGATCGGAATGGCTGCCATTGACCCATATCCTACTTTAACACAGAGAAACCAGACAGTGTCATCTACAGTGCCATCTTGCGTTCGACCAGTGCGGCAAGGGCACACAGTCCCAATTACACATTCCACACACTTGATGAGCTCACCGGAGTGCAGCGAACCAAGTTTCGTGGGTTCGTCTCTGTGGGTTCCAAACCTTCCAAAGTTATCTGCTCCTAAGTTTTTCACTGGTCTCGTCATTGGAACCTCCGCTGAACAGACATCAGAGTGAATAAATATCAGAATGTTGAGAACTAAATGTGATTAACTGCAGTTAATAGACTTCCGTATATAGCTATATTGATGTTTTACGGTCACCGTGATGTCTAAGCGTACTGTTTGGAGTTAAGCACCTCGAATAGCTTTAGAAATCGCAATTGCAGTTGAACTTATAACGTAGATAGTAAGGAGGTGACATCGGGTTGTTTGCGGTCAACCGTTTTCATTCGTGATACACGAACACGAGCATACTGATTTACATTACCTCTAAAGAAGTCGTGGTCTGTCTTTGGTTTATATGAATAACAAACATTTTCGCAGGCTACAAACTGAGTGATTCATTCAAATGAAATAACCTGAATAAAAACTTTGCCCTGATTTGGTATTGCATTCTTGAGCTACTTTGAATAAGTCAGCTGTCAGGTTGATTATTTTGTCTAGGTTTAGATTTGCGGTTAACCGAACTGGTTTTCATCATGATAAGCTTACGGCCTAGTCACGATCGGACTGAATTCTGTACATATGAGGTCTATATTTTCACACAATCAGAAGACTTTCGTTCAGTTCACTAATTCCATGTAACAAGCTTTGGTTCAAATCACCCTAGATCTTACCCCAGCTTAGGGTGCCATAAGAATGAACAAAAGTAGTGAATTGGTGTACAGATCAGACGGTATGGTTCATTTGCGTATGTAGTACAGCCGCTTGTCACGCAGTGGACCATTGCAACTTTGGTATTTAAAAAAATATGAACACCTTGTCACAGGTTTGTCTCAGACTGGAGGATTCGTCTACGAGCAAAAAGTACTAACCTCAATCAATAGACCTTGGACTAAATAAACCGGTTTGGAAATGGCGACTTCACACCATTAACAACGACCGTATCACTAGTGGTATAAGCACTGCCGCACGTACGGGATAACAGCTTCGAACTTACATCAAGGATCCTATGGAAATTACAAAGTGAATAATGGTAACATTTACTGACATGGTGAACCAACCACCGAGCAAGTAGAACCAGCCGTTGATAAGGCAATTGTCCACGAGTGAAAATTGGTTTCCTGTGATAAACTCCTTCATCTGAAGGGAGATTAACTTTCGTCTATTTAAAACAAGATAGACATTCGGAAAAATTCGTTTGCCTTTTATTGGAACACGCCTAAATATTTTGTCAAAGTGATGAAACTCCAAAATGAGATAGAAGGCAAGATCAGTTAAGTGGTCGAGTGAACGGTATAGGAACAGCTCTGGAAAAAAGACCGAAACATGTTTAACGTATCGTTCACTTAAAAATGTTTTTCGGAATGTAGCGAACTAAAAAATGCGCACCACTATCAGCCGACATTTCTTACTATGAATTACTTCTACTCATAATTATCTCAGGTTTTATAGATAGCTGCTGGTCTTGCTGCTTTGTCTGAGTATGTTTGAGTTGGCTTAGGTTGATGTTCAATTAATGCAACCACATACTGGCATGCTACATTTACGCCCTCGACAGGTAAGGTTTAGTGGTTGGGTAATGCTACATCTTAACGTAACAGTACTTGCTTAACGTTTGTCTTCCAAAATCAATACGAAGTTTGTTCAAATGTAACAAAGTTGACTTGATGTGAATTAACTTAGAGAAGCACCCACAAACAGTTCCCGTCAAGTAGTGAGCGGAAACGGCTGTTCAGGAACCTGATGTCTGCCTTGCATGCCGACACAGTTTGTCACGTTCGGTGGGAGTTTAAGTACCGCTTTGCATTGGAGTAGGTTCATTCAAACCACCGACGATGTCACTCACTCCGAATTAACTCGTAGGTGGTTGTAAGTGAAGTGGATGTTGCGCCGCTATTAACGCCAATGTCTTCAAATCTAGAACAACACAATGGGAGGAGGCAGAATAAAAACTGTGACTACTATTCAAATTTTGCAGTGTGCACGGAGTGACCATAAGTTTCAAATTATGGTTCCACATCGCGGAATAATTTAAGATTCAGTGTTACCGCTAAAACAGGTAGTGGTATTAAGCTAGAGAAAATATTCCCCAGGAGAAAATGTTTGATCAATTCCATCGATGGATACTGTTTAATCATGAACAAAACCGGTGGTTACACAACGTCATTCAAAATAACAACGGGTCTAACTTGCTATGTACTAATAATCATTCTGCTCCTAATGACCGTTCTCCTGACAACCGTAGTGGTATACCGAAAACTTTCCACTCGGTACGTGGAAAGGGATGAAGTGGACGCAAGAGAAGAGCTTGCTTAGCTTCATTTGATGTTAGAAGCGAAATAGTTCAGTGCTCCCTCTTGATATCAAGGTTTCTAATTAGAGTACTGGTTTCTTTTAATTCAGGTAATGCTGACTGTAAATTAAACGTTATATCGAAGCAGATACTAAGCAGGATGATATAATCTGCAGAAGCACGCGTCAATTTTTGCGATAAAAATGCCGATTTTGAACATCCCAAAGCCCAGATAGTCCTTTCATTTTATAGTTCACCTATATGCTGTCGGCCAACGGAGGCCACCTTGGCTGATGATTATAGAATTCTTCGCTGGCCGACTTGTCGTACTTGCTACCTCACGGCGGAAGAAACGCACTGACTTAGAATCTCAGTGAAGATATTTTCATACAGAATGATAATGGTGTCCGTAATATACTGCGAAAAAAATGTTCGAGCAATACGGCATCACAGTCTATACCACCAAGTTATTTAATTTCGTACGACTCCGATTTCCAAAGTTTTGTCCTTCAGCTATCCGAATAACTTTTAGGAATGCACGGTTTTCCTTCTTTCGTAGAACACTTAGTCTTTTATAAGTTGATGTTGTGAATGGATGGAAGAGATTGACTAAACGATAAATCTAGATACTGACAAGGAATCATAGGCATCTTTCATCTCTTAGACGAGTGCTACTGGTTCAAATCCAATAACCACCAGCTGTTAAACGGCTGTTAACCAGCCTTTCTTTGGTACTTACCTGACACGAAGTACCGCATTCCGTGCCAACATACTTACGGAACTTTACTCTGATATGTGTAGAATAAAGTTAGGCGATTTGATAGAGGTGGGCTCTGTATAGACAAAAGATAGACTGAATAATAAACGTTATATGAAGCCTTTCAGGTAAGCAGTTCGGACGTGTGGAGCGTTCAGCCCACATCATTGGATCACTCGCGCGGTAAATTTGACAACGAATATTCAGATTCATAGATTTCTACACTATCAAGTGGTTATTATTTACATATTAAGCTGACTGAACTGTAACCAACACAATTTGTTTGTCTTTCGCACAGCGGCATCGATTCAGTAATCTAAGCAGTTTGACATTATGGGCTTCCGCTATGATGTTAACAGCATTAGGAAACATTATCTAAAAGCACCAGCTCTTACCAACTGTAAGTGGTTGTCCTAATGTGAAGTTCTTTATAGCTACTCTTTCTGCATCAAACTGAAATATGCACCTTGAGGTGAAAATTGAATATAAATCAGATGCTTCGCCAAATAGCATCTCAAAATATAATATCGAACTGGGAATTCAGGAAAGTCTAGACTCTTCGGATATGTTGCATCAAATGATCACTGAACGTGACTGACCTGATTCTATTCTCAAATCACGTGATTCGAGTGATATATCCCCGGGTAAACTAGTAGGATGTACAGTCCAATGGAATTCTTTAACAAACCTTAGGGTTGGATGTGAACTAAACAGGAACATCACATCAGTGGACAATTTTTATCACTTCCGTAAAGTAATTTCATACTTTCGTAATTTTTACTTTATTCACGTTTGTGGTAGTTTGCCGTGATAAATGAGTCCTGCATAAATATCCTTCTCTCCAGTCGTCAAGAGAACATTCACTCAAAATGACCTCAGCCAACGTTATCAGTAGGTTTGGTTGTTTGTGCTGTTTTCGACAATATCGACGGTTGAATAATGTTTAATGTAGTGTTCCCTTGGTTGAGGCGATTTCCAACTGGATATTCACACCACCTTGATATACCATTAAATTTATTCATCGAATGCTGAGGCCACTCAACTAAATGTGTAAATAACGTACAGTTTGGGGCAGTAAAAAATGTTATAGCAAGCATGAATTCTAAAGTCTCTGAAGGACCTTTTATTGCAAAGACCACCGAGATATTCGTAACTGAAAAGTTCCTAGTCATGATGAAACACGAGTGTAAACAATTTCCCTTTGAATGAACCAACATAAGCAAACAAACATTATAATTACTTTATAAAACAAAAGCAAAACTCAAGTACCTTATTCCAAGTCGTTGCATTTCTACAACACATAGGACTTGTTACACTTCTAAATTTAAATGGGAGTATGTTATCAGATTTTACTCACGTCAAACTCAAGCAGAATTTTAGTAAACTTTAGAAACACCATCAGGTACTTCGTTTAACATTTTGCGGAACTGCAGTTCTGAATCAGAGAGGGTTAGTGTATTCCTGAACTTATGCCATAAAGCTTGATGTGAACGTTTTACAGAACTTTTCAAAATTTCACGATAAAATTTCCCGCATTACCTAGTATATGTTAAGTTGTGATATGTACGCGGAAACTCAACAGAACTTGCAAAAGAAAATTCCGAGTCAAGCACTGAAAGAGTTGTCGTCGTTTAGCGGAACAGTGAAAAAACGGTGAAACATAATTTTAGTGAAAACCCTGAAAAAAGGTGAGATATACCAAGTTAAATTGTTTGGACTTCACCAAGCGGGTGTGCGTAGTCTAACATAAACTAACTCTGTATGTAGAACAGTGAAAAAATATTCAACTTTAATAAATGATTATCTTTTCACGGAGATTCCCCTGACAAATACTGCCGAAGTGTCATTTTTGGAAGTGAATTAATGGGCAGTGTATGCATAAGAAAGTCCTGAAAACCTGGGCTTACCAAGGCCAGGTGTCTAAAAATATTGCAACAGATCTCGTGTTCTGTCTGTAGATCATAGTCATTTATCAGCAATCCTCTAACACCACATCACCTCAACCTATCACGATAGCCACCCACGAATGTACAAATAAAGCTGATGAGCTCGATCGATGGCATCTCAGCGAGTTGAGGAAAGTATCTTTTCTGGTATGTGAGACTACAATGTGTGTTTTACTGAAGCCAAACTGTTGGTCCATTTCGACCCTATGCACACAGAACGAATAGTTCGACATTAAGATCTCGGGTGTAAGTGTAGTGTGAACGACGAATTTGACGTTTCATCCAAGATGTTCGATGCTGAAAACATCGCAGTGCGTTAGACAGTAGCAATCTTTACTGCGACACCGCTCCTGTCAGCTGATTACGGCAAAGAAACGAAAATGCTGATACCAGTGGGTCGGTGTACATCCAGATTGTGTACAAGACAGATTACTACTACGCAAGCTGTGCAAACGGTAAGTGAGGCAGGTAAAGTTTGATATAAAGTGAGTCAACTGGTTTATGTCCCGCGATATTCCAAAGATGAACCAACAATGAGAACTGCTCAACTGAAGTGTTAAGCAGAACGCACAGTTTGAAGCACTGCTCATTCTTCGGAGAACTTTTCTCCGGCATAGTAGTTTTGGGAAAGTGGTGCGAAGCAGCACGTTGTACGATATACTTGTTCAACTTTCTCATAAACTACACAATATGGATGTTGCGGTCCCAGAATATATGCTCATTATTCGCTTACTTCAAACCAGACTTGTTAACTACCAACCCAGTATAGACCTTCAAGTTTAGCTATACCTAACTGAAGGAGAACTCCAAATGTACTCTGTTCTGAGGAACACATCTGAGTAGGTCCAATCCAAGGACTATCGTCAAATATTTATTTCTAAATGAGGCATTCAGTGTTATTAGGTTTTTCGGCTTTTCAACAATGATTAACGGGTTGAAGTCGGGAATCACAGGCATACTAGGAGATCACGGTAAACTACTGGCTGAGTGTTCATACCAACCAGCCCTGGTGAGGGAGCACATTTCTTTAGATATTTCGTGGACTTGGCAAACGATTTCGGACTCCTTGCCCACTTGATCACGTACTAAGTTCGTTTTGAAGTTTCGGATGTAAGAATAACCGTCTCTTTCTAATAGAAAGTAGAACTGCTCGAGGGGCAGCAAGAAGATTTACCAGTATACCCGAGATTCGAGCTAAAACAGGTCAACAACATTTTTGTTCGACCGCAAAAGGAAATGACTGTGAAGTGGATCTGTAACACAAACGGTGGGCTAACGACAGTTGGTCAATCAGCATTTCAGTTATAGCGAACACAACAAACCGACGTAGATTAGTTGGAAACGAACACTCAAGTTTGCTTCGTCAGCAATGGTCTCAGGAACAGGTTCTCAGTATTTCTCAATCGTCAGCATTCTGTAATGGTGGATGGTACCAGTTTAGTTGAATGCACGTTTCCGTTCAGAGCGAATTAAGGCGTTCATTTTAACACAGAGTTCAAGCGATTTACAACGAGTAAAGAAGTTGAATTGTTAAATTCGCCAAATAGACCAAAAAATACAGAAACGTTCGTTGGATGCTTATCACAGACGAAAAATATCCATTACGTTGGGACGGACTTTGATTACATCAACTCTATATAAGGCCAGTGGTGTAGTATCTACCGACAGCAAACAACCACAGATGGAGGAAATATATGTTACGTGTTTGAAATGAAACCGGAAATAAATAATCGCCTTTGTTCCGGCCAATCAAAAACATGCCTTCGTGAATGCTGATTTCGACCGTTTAAAGAAATGAAAATCTTTTACATGAAGATGGGTACATCTGTCATGACGTTTTTTCTTGGTGTCCTGAAAAAGACAGTATTCATCGGATCCTTTTCATTGACGAAGTTTTCTAGCAGTTTAATAGGGTCGTGTTGAAGCCATATTACTGGGTCATTAGAAACCCAGGGCGACTGGAAGAGACAAGAGGGCGGCTTTTCTTCTGTATTTCTAAAATGGGGGAGTGAGTTATCCTTAATTTTAACAGAGATGCTGGCGCTGATTTACAAATTAACATTTTACTGAAGGTCTTTTTTATGTTTGGCACGTTTTACGCTACCGAAAGGAAATACTGTCTATCTTACAAGTTGTCCCGCGCAGATTGTCCTTAAATAATGTTTTTCATCGCATCACACAACTACCACTCGTAAACAGGCTCAGAACCTGTTCAGTTTGTAACAGATAATCCACGGTGGCAAAAGCTGATTCCCATGCAAAACTGTCGAAAGGAAACTCATAACGATTTTCGAGGCAGTTTGGACAGAACATTCTAACCTCGCAAGGAAGTTTATTTGCTTTATGACGAAGTACAAACTTTCTCGTTCTATTCCCTTGTAGGTAGTCTGACGTAACATATTCAGGATTTTGTTACTGAGGCAACCGTGATTACCACTGCGCCATTGACCTCACATTAGGCACGATCGAATTACCATCGCATGTGAACAATCAACCACTTTCGCTTGTCAATAATGATCAGGTTGCCCAATCGTCTCGAAATGGAAACACAGTTATTGTCTGTTAACTCCAATCGATAACCCCGCGATTAGGACTTCCTAGACAGGTCGAAATCTCCGATCTCATTAAACCTGCTAGGCGATATTTTAGATTACTGATGATTAGTCGGGGATTTGGTTAATTTCAAGTTGAACATCACCCAAAATTGATCGCAGCTGTCGCATCCCCATAGACTTTCCAGTCAGCCCCTATTGAAAAGAAGCACTAGACTCGAGTTTCGCTCTCATTAGAGCTCGTCAGTAGTGCACATCCTCGTCACTGCAGCCGGGACTTGAACCACGGACATGCTGTTCGTGAGGCAACCGTGTTTACTACTGCGCCATTGACTTCATGTTAGGCACGAACGGATTATCATGTGTGAACACAACCATTTTCGCTTGTGAGTAGTGATCAGGTTGCCTGATCGTCTCATCAGCAGTTCACGAATAGCAAATGAACAGCGTGGCCGGGGTTCTAGTCCCGCCAGTGGCAAGGACATACTCTGCTGACGAGCTCTAATGAGAACGAAACTCGAGTCTAGTGCTTCCGCCGTTCGAAAGGCGCCGACTGGAATGTCTATGGGAATGCGAAAGCTGCAATCAATTATGGGAGATTTTCAACCTGAAATAAACCAAATCCCCAACTACTTTCCAGACATCCAGAATGATTGACAGTGACCTGGTTGGGAAGACAGTTCAGGTTAGGTTGCACTTTTGTCGGTTTGTTTAAGTAATGTTTGGGTAGATGCGCGTTATTTCGTATCACCTTTGAGTCAGTCCGAACACCTCACTGGCTCGAATTCAGGCGATTACATTTGCATAGGCATGGTTGGATGCACACAAAATGAGGTTGTACAAAGTCGCGAAATCACGCGGCGAATGGTACAAACGAATAGCGAATAAATTATGACTAATTGAAGCGAGCGTTGGCCGGCAAACGTTTCCATTTAAACAGAAAAAAGCGACTAAATCTCACAGTGCTCATTGGTAAACTTAGTTACTGGTCATCTTCAAATGCAGCAGTCCCTCAAAATCATGTCTCACAATTCTGAGTAGCGTTACCTACGAAAAACCGGACAACAGCCGTAAAACAGAATTACATCTAACATGATAAGTTATATAGCTTCAGACAATTTCGCTTCATATATACAGCAGGTGTTCTACTCAAAACTAATGAAATGCTCATTTTTCAACTTGGAAAGGGCATACTTATAATCATACTAAGTAAAAGGCTAACCACAGGCAATCCCAGATTTTTCAGTTTGAAGGACATTTTGCTGGTTGTTCAACAATACGAAAATTATTGCAGTTTTCAATCTCGTTAAAGTTTATTGTTTGAGCATATTCAATCTGTGGTCAGCAAATAAATTCCCGTCCACATGTTATGAGTTGATTGTTTTGTCCACTGGATTGCACAAATCAGTTCAGTTTTCAAGATAGAAGCTAGCGAAAACAAAACGAAATGTAAGGGCAGCATAATTTGCTTTGGTATGCAACAATAAAGAGTAGCAAATTACAACACCGGTATGTAAAGATCGCTGGAAGGATTTTTGTTGAAACTTCGGAACGCCGAAAAAACTACCCAGGTCTATAAAATGTTTGCTTGAACACAGGGTTGTAGCAGGTAAACGAGTAGTTGCAAGCCACTGTTCCAAGATTACTATCTATTAATGATACTCTTGGAATGCAGCTATGAATGTAGCTGAGTTTCGTTGAATAAACGACGGTTGATGGTCTGATCAAACTAACAACTGAATAGACGGATGTAATTTAACTCAAACAATCTTACAGATTACAACTCAATTCTGAAGGGTTTTGAAACGAAAACGATGCCAGTGAAAGTAAACAAAGTTGATTCTATCGATTTAGCATCCAAAACTCACGGTCTGTTGTGAGTCGTGGATTTCTCAACTCGTGGTTTACATGTGCTACACTAAGTTAGCATGTAAGCAGTACTGGTTTAAAACTATGCATCGCTAGATTACATATTATTTACGGAAGTGATGATGTGGTTCAACACTAATGCAGAACAAATAAACACTCTAAACATACGCACGGAATGTATTTCGTTCGAGGCAGTCATGGTCATTCAAGCCTACGACTTGCTTCTTGACATTTTGACATAGTCTATAACCCAGTTCGGTTCCTCTATCTGAGCTGTCTGCATTTTCCTTATGCGGACGGAGAGATGGGGAAGTTAAATCTAATATATTGGACTGCTTAGTTTGCCTCACTGTACATTCACTTTTATTATACAGTTTTGCGCTTAAATGGTCCACCTTGTGCATCAGGATATGAAATTCATGCTGACTATCTTAGTGCTTGAGAGCACTACTCACAAGTAGTAATGCCATTAAGAACTAGTTCAGTCCGATTGAATTTAGCATCGTACAACAAGCGTGCACAACAGGAGTGGATGGCACAACTATACTGCATTTCCCCATTCAACAGAAACCAGGAACGACGAAATGTTTTACGCCTCATTTGAACGTCCGCTCAGTGAGCAACCTCTTGCTTAGGGGTCTGTACAAAATGAAAATTGTGTTACTATGATTCATTCATTTATTTTACAGGGTCACATTTTTATGGGTAACCAAAGATTAATTTTTGTGTACGCACAAGACAAAGATGCAAATATGCGACCTCGGTCGCCTACTGATAAACCGGGTCATGGTAAATTCGTCAAGTCCTGAAAAGAAAGACCGGCTACGCAAGTACACACGTTATACGTCGATTGCTAAACGTCTTTCTAAATCACCGAACGTTATTCGTAACTTCAATGCCACGTAAGTGAATGAAGTCATAACAAGACAGCTGGCAGCAGTGGCAACCAGCGACGTATTGGACAGCGGTTTAAAGCTTGCTAAGTTCCTTTGGCACAGTCCACGTTTAGGATTCGGACCCACTGTCCATGATTTAGTGGACATTTGTCTAGACGATGATTCTGTGGCTATCTAATAACATATGTTTGATTATTCGGCGTGGTTTATGTTGGAGAAAGTTAAAACAATCACTACCCTGCTGGTAGTCAACCAGATCAGTTACTTGCAGAAACATTTTTCAACCTTCCATGAGATTGTAATAGATGCCTACCTATTTGTAGCCCAACCACAGAAATGGCTGATCGTCTTCAATCAAGCAGGATAGAAAGTACAGTACCCTGGACCAGTAAACTCACATTGCGCTACCGCAAACACGAAAATGTTCAAACGACAAGGTCATACCACAATTCGGTTAGATTTGTAAATGTGATGGGCATAGGTATCTTATAAGTTAGACTGGCTATACACGGAAGTTGTTTACTTGAAGAAAGTACTGTCGATGTCTTGATGAAGAACTATGGGGCTGGCGACGACTATCCATCCAGTGACAGTAATCGCTCTTGTGGGAGGTTGTGTTAGGGTTGGACACGGTATAGCTTTCTTCGAACGAAGCAATTTCTACCATAACTCATTCAACCGGGATGAACAAACCGTGTCTACCCTAAGGTGTTCCTTTTCATCAGTTATGGAACCCGGATTGTTGATCGATATTAAAACATCACGTTGGGATAATTTCATCAGTTGATTTGCAATTATTTAGGCTTAAAGGGACAAAAATACTCCGTAACCACAGTTTTACTAAAAGATCCACTCTATTTTGGTCAAAATCAATGGCATGTATACATGCTCAATAGACCACAGCAATTCATTCGGTAAGCTATAAAATATCAATCTGCTGTTTTGTCTTCAACATTACACCACAAGCTGCATATTCTTGAGAAGGTACTGTGACCTGAACAAAATGTAGTCATATTTTGGGTACCAACGAGCAACTGGTTGTGTTGTTGCTAAAAGACGCCTGTCTCCCACAAGTTACCACTCTGTCTGTTTCTGTATATCTTTGACATGCTTACCTGAATCAAAACATGTCTACTACAATGCACAACACCTTATAAAACTATTCATAATCGACTTACATATGTACACATAATCTTGCTGGTCATTTTTTGAATTATTTTAGGATTTATGTCCACCGACCATACAATCTACGGAATTCCGTATACGTGCTTCAGTTAACATGAATTTCCATGTAGGATTTACAGACAAAGCTACCTCTTTTTTAATCATCTATATTCATCATTACTCTTAATTTGTATACTGTATATTCGTTTAACCTGCATACAACGACGTACCTAGTTTCCATTGTCACACATTCTACTTACATTGTACGTGACAGATTTGAGATGCTCACCGGAATATTTTCCTATCCTGTCTCAGGTTTACATCCAGCTCAAGTAGCTAACGTTGTTTCGTTTACGAAATTCACAGAACAGTTCATTGAATTCGTTTAGCAAATAACGATGGATTTTCATCTAGCTGATTAATCATGCATTAGCTTAACTGGACTTAAGTGAACTTGATTTACTGTCAAGAGTGATTGGATTACTAGATCCGTCACTAACAGAGCACGAGACCGATGGCCAGAATGGACACAAGCACCAGTTTTTCGTAAAAACTTAGTTGATTTCGAATTCCATTCCGCTTTGTTTACCTCAGCAGTCCAAACAAAGATGAGACCAGTTGACGTGGAATGCCTGTCGGTTTCAATATATTATTTATAAACAACTACATGTGCGGTTTTTAAAGAATAACAGCACCAAATATTTTATGTTTTGTGTCTGTAAATTTTCAGTCCAAGTTGGAAAAATAATATGAACATTTCAGTCAACACTAAGAATAAGTTTTCTCTATATTCTTCTTTAGGAGAGTGTTAAGGCCAGGCGTGTTAACAGAGCAACAGAAGCAATACAAACTCCGTTCTAATTGGGTCATCATGATTATGACACAGATGAACGTTTGAAAAGAATTGCTATCAATGGGATACGAGATGGTGTGTTATGCGGCTGAATTCACGAATCTATTATTCGTGCTATACGGATGCAGTACGACGACAAACCATAAAAGGAAAATCCGCAATGTCAGATTGCACGGATGGAGAACGACAAGCGAGCATGTAGAGGTAACTCATGAATCTGTGGAAGTATGTATAGTAATCAAACGCCGAAAGGGATCAAACACATCATTACACGGTTCCAAAATTAGGCAACGAGCAATGACGTACACCATGTTACTCTGAAGATGGCCACATTGATGATGTTAAAGTGTTACTGGAAATTGATGATTTTCGTGTTGCACGTACTAATTTATCACCTTCCGAAATTGTAGCTGGTCTCGAGCTTTGTTCTCGTTCAACTTTGTTCACATTAAAAAATGTACAAGCAAACTGATGGTCTAGCTACGGGTTCCCCTGTCGCACCTGCTGTAGCCAGTCTTTTCCTCGGATACCTAGAAACGCAAGTGATGTCCGAAATTATTTGGCCACCACAAATTTGGTGGCAGTATGTAGATGACACGTTTGTCGTCATAAAACGCACAGCTCGCGGCAAATTCCTACAGCTTCTCAACTCAAAATACAACAGCATTGTATTTACATTGAAAGCTGAAACCGATGAGCGCTCACTTAGTTTTTTGAACTACCTGGTGAAAGTTGATCAGCAGCATATAATCCAGGTTTCTGCGTACCGCAAATTAACTCATTCTATTTGGTATATCAATGCCAACCCGTCGTATCCAATCGATATGGAGAAAACAGAAATTAAATCACTCACCATCAGGGCTAATAAGATCCGCACCACTGAACTCTCGAAAACAACAGAAATTACTCACAATAAAGAAATGCTAGCCGCTGATCAACATCCAAACACATTCACTGAGAACACAAACAATCAAAACGACCGGAACGTGCAAGTCTACTGTGCAACTAACCTACGTTATCCAGACCGTATTTCGGTTAGATAATACCTTAGAACGACTAGTGACGCATCCTCAAGATCCATTTTCTAGGAGCGACAAGGGAGATTGTGTTTAGGAAATCGAATAAGGTGATTGCGATGTCAGCTACATTGGACAGACAGGCAGACAACTGAAAGTAAGTGTTGCTGAAAACATGGTGCATAGGAGGTTTTCTCTTAAATACACATATCAACTTCAGAAGCTAGAGGAGGAGTCGACCATCGTACTACATGCACTGTCAGAGAATCATAACATAAGTTTCGATCAAGTTCCAGTGATTCATAGTGGTCTGCATTACCATGCCTAGCGATGCTGCACTGTGACTCTCACTACTTACACATAACACGCTTGTGTTAACCGTGATGATAGCATACCTCTACATACAGTGTGACCTGGATGGATAAACAACACCAGACACAGACGAATCTTATCTACATCAGTCTCACTCCCACCTAATGGGCAAACGACTAGACGAACCAATTCACTTGCATCGCAGACTGACCTAGCCACGGCAAATCCCACATGATCTCTGTTCCGCTGTTAGTGTGATTTGGATTACAACACTCCTGAAAAGACCATCCGAGATGGTTGAAAGGTAAAGTATTACACCTTCTTCAAAGCGTTGTGTTATTCTCAATCCATTTATCAAGTTTTCAATGTCCTTCCCTTATTTTGTTGTACGAGTAAAGATTTGACAGCAAGTAAGTCTGTCTGAAAAAGATTAACACTTCAGAATGGCATGATCAGAAATAGTAATTAACATAAAACAATCAGCTCTATTCAGAAGCTAGGACAAACTAATCAAAAGAAGCAACCTGGGAGGTGCATCCCATATTAACATCTCTTAAAAGTTGCTGCGTTTCAAATTGCCCAACCCGGTTGACATTCCCAGTCCAAGGGAATCACCAAACTAACTAGAATAAGACCAATAGCATCGTCAGTAACAGACCGTTATTTATGACGGACTTTAATTTGAAACTTTTTGATTTCAAATGTGAATCGACGAACCAAAGTTTGCTATTTTTTGTTTACTTGTTACTTTTCATTTGAATGCGCGGGGAAACTCTATCCGCGGACCATTTGCTATCATTTTTAATGTGCTTCTTTGGCAGGTAACCCATACTCTGTCACACTCCAAACTTGGGTATTTCAGATCAGTGTATATTGTGCTTAGCATGGATTCCTATTCCACCCTAATAGAACCTGCTTCGGTCGTAGTAACGTGTGGAGCTCACTTGAATTAACAAGTTGAAACTTCACATCTGTACCAATGCGAATTCAAGTTTCACCATAATCAACGAAGTAAAACTGTAAAACTAGTAGATGTTTTGATAGGTGCTTTACTGAGTGCTTTAAAAAAGTGCTTGTAGCCCTTGATGAATGTTTCAAAAGAAGGAAATCTATCGGGTTATTCGACACAAACACTGATAGTTACAAAGTGGTGTATGCAGTTGTGCTTGTTCATTGATCAACTGATCCACCTGTTGATGTATGGCAATATAATCTGAGATTAGCTTCTTCCGTCTCAGTCACTATCTTCGCTGGTACGGGTAAAATGTCTTTTGAAAAATTTGCTCAAAGTGGATTTGGCCGAAGTCGGCAAACGGAAGGTGTTCACCGTTTTGACTGGTGCTTTGGACGGGGAGTACTGGTTGAACTGGGGTCGACGTTCACTGGGCAACCGTGGATCACGACCTTTATTCTCCGTCTCGCCCAAAAGCTGGACCAGTTGAACAAAAAGTTCTGCAATCATATGATTGAGTGAAGCTGAAACCTCCAGAAATTTGGCCTCGTATAAGTTTGCCAAATGGCGTCCATCTGTTAGGACAGAAGAACAGTGTAGACAATGCATCATCGAAATCTGCAATGAAACCCATCGGATTTTGCCAATTTTATCACTATTGTATATTAAATATCGTCACTGCATTTATTTCACTACATGCAAGGGAATGTTTCTCTCCTCATGTCTGACCTGGCAAGACAATTTGTTTTATGTCCGATTTAGATATGAATGCCTGAGTTATCTAGATACAAGTTATAGACGCAAAAGCTTTCAGTGGTAGAACTAGAGCAGTATGATCAACTGAAATATACATGAGAGTAATTGTGGCAGTAAGTATTCTGACAGCCTCCAGTGAACGGTCATAATTTCGTTTTGTCTCTGTACCACGGAGATAGTGCTGAACAAAAGACAAGTGCATTTTGGACTGACTGTTCCATGTGGCAAAATAATGTCGGAATAACGGCTTATCAGAAAGATAGGTGTGCAGAACTATTTCAACTAAAACACAGGTCATAATAAACAGGTTTATGCCAACATAGAAAGATTATCATGAATTAAAGCCTTACGTCATGGTATGGGCAATTAATGAACTTTATCAAGGAATATTTTGTTGAGATTTAGGAAGAAGATTCATCCCCATATTGATATAGTGAGCGACTAGAGGATGCCGCTGTTATTTCTTTCAAAAATTGTATATCAACGTCAATCGCAGAGTTTATGGCGAAGTGAACAAAAGATCGTTCACTGTAGTTAATCGCGCACAAAGAATCCGTGGCTTACTGAGGGAAGTAGCAATTTTATATGTGAATTAATATAGGATGCCCGGTTACCAGTTTACACTGGACAGAATAGTCAGACATCCATGACAGAAACAGACAAAAGTTGCTGTTAGGTAGCACCCATTATGTCCTGGTTTATGTGGTCTACCGTTTTACGGAAGTTACCTTCTCTTTGTTCGTCAAATTCGCCATTACTTGTTATTGTGGAACTATACTTCGCGAAGACTCAGTTGAAGATACCTGTATCTCTTGATTCATCGTCATTCAACAAAATTTCGCCACATCCAAGTGATGCTAATAGTGGCACACGAATTAAAGTCATATAGATCTATTGATAACTGCGAACCGGGAGAGAAAATTATAATGAGTGCACAAAGGCACCACGACGATCCGACGTATAAACGTCGTCATACCACAGCTTACTCCTGCAACCAGGCTGAAGATAGTGGCCTGTAGAAACTTCAAACATTTTGAAAGCTACTGAACTTAGTACGGAGTAGCATTGCGTAAGACAAGCAAGCAGTGCTACTAACTCGCACCACCAGCATTGCGTTCACCATGACATTCTACCTGGAATCTGATAATATATATACGTATAATCTCTAGCAGTAGGCAAATGCCAGTTTGTCAAGAAATCTTCATTGTACACGCTTAATGTTTATTCAGAAACTTCCGCCTGGATATTCATGTGACATGTCCTGCACCAATAAGTTAAATGTAGCAAGTCACTGTATTTATGCATATAAGGAACAGCACCGTCATCGAATCATCCTTCAGTCGACTTGACTATTCCTATGGATTAGACCGCTTTTCTTTAAGACAAAGAAACTCGAAGTACCCAACTGTTGCTCGTTCCTACCAGAACTCTTTCACCTAGATACATTAAACTGACCTGCTTGGAACATAGTTTACTTTAAGATCAGCAACAGGGAAATACAGTCACCAATGAGACGTGTGGACTGAGTATTTGTCTAGGTCATAGCCGCTATATGATTCGTCTAGCTACATATGTGTATATTGTTCCGTACGCATTAAATTCATTCAACTTTGTGTTGGTGCAGCCAAGCACGAACACACTCGAACATATCCTATCCACTCTAATCAGGTTGCTGTTAACTGCTCACTGAAAATTCCTCATGTCACCTCGATTCACCAACTGCTAATGTTCGTACTACAGGAAGCTTCTGTAAATAGGAAATTTGAGATTCTCGTTTCAATCCTTTCAACTTTGTTTCCATGATGCCTTTGTTGCCAGAAACTTTACTATCATTCTGCATGACTGATTTTCTGAATTGGTTATGCAAAGTCACACGTCACTTCGTTCACAAGTGTTCATGCGATTCGATCAATTTTACCAATTGAAGGGAGTCGCACACTTGAGCACATACTTATTTGTTCGTTATAAAGCTCCATCCAGAATAATTTCAGCAGTCAGCTTGACTGAAGTTAAGGCAGATAAAAAATTCAACGTTCAATTAAGCTAAATAGTGAATACTGTTAAACACAGGCTATTTGTTTTGAAACGTCTGACAGATTTTCGGCAGTTGAGAACCCTGGATATTCATCATCTCAGCAGAAGGTTAGAGACAAACCTGGACGCATATATGAACTAAAGCAGACGGGCAGATTTTCGCATGTTGTGTGCTTATTTAAAGTGAGTGCGATTACGCATTTTCCTCCCTCAATATGTGTGTGGAGGGCTTAGTTACGTTCATTCATATAGTTAAATATTCTGGACAATTCCTATGGCCATCAAACCAACAGTTCTTCACAAACATACGCAATAGTTGGATAAGTTTGATTAAGAATTATTTTTGAATATTTCAGCTGTTGACCATTGTTGTTAAACCTACATTTATTATCGGATATACTCATCTAAAGAAGATTCATCAACCATTTCTTCGGAAAAGAAATCAAAAATAGCCAACTATCACTTTGTATTCAAGCCACTGTGATTCTTATTGTGACAGAAAGTAATATGAAATAAGAAATATTCATCTACGATTGAGTAGTTTACATCAGTTGCATTTGACCGCGTATTATTTCATAACTCGTGACTACGGACAAGCTTCAGTAAATTCACGTTAGTCCGCTTTTGGGCTGACCATAGAAAAACTGACTCTCTTTCTGTTGCACTCACCAATGCACATGATGAATACTGAAGCGTCTGTGATCCATTGCTGTACATGTACAACAGCTTTATTGTCTAAGTGTTCGCCTTTTTGTGATTTTGATCACAGAGGTTAGCAATTGGGCGGAAGATATACTGTTATTGGTCTGTTTTTCATGAACCGTGATGAAGCTGTTGACAGCTTAGATGAAAGTACATTTTGTCGTTTGTTACAGGGCTACGGAATACAATCACCCTAAATCAATCCACTAGTTAACTGCTTCAGAAGCAGAACACAGCAGAAGCAAACCTACAATGTTGTAACCTCTCGCGTGTGTGAAACGTCTAGTATGTTACACTTGTAGTCTCAAAATATGTAACGAAAAGAACGTAAATCAAAATTTTACTTTTACAATTGTTCCAATAAGTGTTTGACAACTTTACGGAAAAAATATAGCGATAAGTTTTGTCCGTCTTCGACTAGTTACTACACAACACCATTTTGTCTACAAACACCTAAGAAAGAGGAGACGCTTCCTGCCAATAGATTAGTGCTAATCTTCATAGACAAACAGTACAATGATATCTAGACTTAATTGCCTTAAATAAATTTACTTCTGTGTAGGGTAATCAGTCATACACTAATGAGTTACATTTTATCTCAACTTACAATGGCTAATTCTTGGCAAAAATGACTTTGTGAAAACACGGAAGTCCTTTTTTTCACGGTCGCTGACAATTCATTTCACTGATGATCTGCATGCATCTCATTGGTCCTACTGATTTCCTGTGTTTTCCATTAACCTTCATCCGCATCATCATGGACAAAAAAGATTCACAATCAGGCTTGTGGAATTTCACATTCAAGAACTCTTTTGTGGTTTGCAGTACAGCCAGAATTTGAACGAAAGTTGGGCCTATCTCTTTAGAACTAAACGACTGTTTATGACAAATTAGAATTCTCTTAATTTTAACATTTGTCAACTTATCCTTTCTGGGGTTCTTCCTAAAACCACATTTACAATGATTCTTATTGTTGATGGAAATTTTTAAAAATCTATACAGAACATGATTTACTGAATTGGCTATTTGTACTGAAGACGGGAAGAAACATTAGTGAAAGTTTTGTTTTTCTGAAATGGGTTGATGAATTTTTGCATTTTGACTAGTCAAGTAAAAACAACGCTACTGCTGTTAATGCAGTGAAAGTAAAACTGCCTACCTTCATTGGACACTTGGCGACCACGAACCAGATCTGTTTTGTTGGCCACCAAATAGACAGGAGTAGGGACGATAACCTTTGCCGGGTTTGTCTTGTGTGTTGTGCTTGGCGACTGACATAGATCGATTGTCGGTGACAAGGCGTTCATAATCACTCGGGCTGCTTCGTAACTGCTGCTGTCATCAATGGCGTAAACCACAATGAAAGCATCTATACAATCGTGAATTTTGATTTCCTGAAACAAAAACAACATTTTTTTTATTTTTGACATCGATACTTTGGAACGATTTTGACAGTTTTGAAATGGCCATCAAATTGCAAGGATCATTGATTCTACTGAGTAGAATTAGTACAATGAAACTAATGAAATATGCAACAGAGTATAACCCTAAGACTGAGTTATGAAGTCAACAAAATCACAGAAAACTGAGCAAATGGGCAGTATAGTGTTGAAGTAGTACGCTTACAAATGTACCACAGGTTAGTTCTATGTCACTTCTAAAACTTGTTGGAACTCAGGTTTTATTTAAACTCATTGTCTCACATCAAAGATTTTAATCTCATCAAGAAGTCTCAATCGCTGAGTTAGTAAATGAAAACAGTACGTAGTAGCTGTGTCTTTTATCGAGGTGCTACGGTATTGTGAGCGCTACTCACATGAGAAAGTCTTCGAGTTTTCAGAAGGATAATTCGGTCTGATGAAAGCCGCTAACAGCACAAATTAGAAGTCAGTACTTTTTTTAGAAAGGGTCTGACTGAAGAATGTGACAGAGTGCGAAAACTGTGAAAAAACCTGAGTAAGGTACAACTTTAAACAGAATTAATCAATCACACTTGTTAAAACCAACAGTTCGACTATCGTTTGTGTTGTGTAAGGACCATGTCGATCGTGGACTGACATTTTGAGAGGGTTACCATCGGGGCGTTTCTGTGGTCTTTCTAAAAGCAAATGCAACACTGACCCTTCATCCAAACTGCCACAGATGTGAGAAGCTATATGCTTTCCCAGATAGCACGTATTTACCCTGACAGTTATCAAGTGTTCATGCAAGCTCACAAAGGGTCCACAAACGTGTCCCTGTTAGAGTCGCATTTCACCCACCACTTTGTTAAACTCAGGGTACTATAGATTTCATATGATTGCTGTAACTTCTAAAAGTTTTGCATAAAACCGATAGCTTTTATTGTTGAAGTTGATGTTGATAATGCAATTCAAACTGCACACTAGACTGTGAAAGGTGGATTATTGCGAGAGTTTATTGGAAGAGTTATTCAAGGCCTAATACGCTGAGTCGTTTGTTATGAGAATTCCAGTAATTAGCATCACGAGAGCATAACTGTATTACATACACTACTGTTGTGCAGATTAATTCTGCTGCACCATTGATAACAAGGGGGGTGTTTACAAGTCTATTTTAACTTCACTACCTCTGTTTAAATCTCCAGATGTATATTACTGTTTAACGTGTCTGGCATACATTTTTTGTTAAACAACTCCGGCGAACATTGGAGGTAAGAAAAACTACCATCCATTTACTATGACGATTTCGAATTCAATTAACCTATTCTGTGCACTAAACCAGCAATCCCATTTTCCTACACTTTATTGCGCCGATCGTCAACTGTACCGATACGTATTCTATCCGTCAAGTTACTACATAATGAATGGGTTATTACTTTAAGGTTCACTCATATTCTACTTGAGCGAATCTTTGCTTATTTGTTGCGTTAATACTCTTCAGTTGTCTACGAATGATCTCACGTCAGCTAGTTAAGACCGCATTTTTTCCCATAATGCCGAATCGTGTTAATAGAATCAGGTTAGCAGGAGGGTACTGAAAAACTGTGAACATTCTGGCAAGCCAAACAGATAAACAGACGGGGGTAAAACAGGATGACTTCATCTGTTTGCACTGCTCACCAAACGCTCAGATGTTTCTTGAAGTCCCTCCATGAAACGGTTTTGACTAAACCGCGCATGAGGTTTATACAATCCAGAATAAATATAACGTTGAAAACGTTATTTGTAATCTGTGCTTTGCACGGTGAAATTGTGTTTCCATCGAATTCCATAAAACTGACATCTAGTTCACTTCACAGATCAAATCTACAACCAAACATCATCATGGGTATTGTGGTCATTGGTCCCATCCATGGTCCAACTTAAATAGGCTGAGATAAATTCCAGTTTCTCTGGTCATCCATTCAGCAACTAGTAAGTAAGGGTGTATCTTAGGGAAGCGCACAATCATGGTACACTACTCATGTGTTAGAACAGTGTATTTTATGCAGCATGGGTTTACACATCTAGTAGGAGTAGCAACTGGAGAGAATTCAGCACTCAGTGGCATTGTGTCTAACTATGACGATTAGTCATGATGATCTCTAGTAGTACGTGAATAAATAGTGTCAAAGAACACATATATGGCCGGGTGTGCCTACACCTCAACGGAAACGCAAATACAAATCACGACGATCAACTGAAGAGCAATACTAATTAGCTGGTTTAATTGACAGCATAACAGAGGGTACTGTTGAACAGCTTGTGAATATTGAAAGACGTATATAAAGCCATGGTAACTATGAGACAAGTTGAATGCAGCGTCTAACTTCCTCTCCAGCTTCAGTTACACCAGTGAAGGTGGCTTTCTGCACTTATGGAAACACTGAATGACCACCTCTAGTGAGTGATACTTTAATCAGGAAAATATAATATCGAAATGCCTTCATTCATGGGTTCACTTTAGCAACACACGGGGATCATTTTTGATAAGTTTAAGCAAACAGCTTAACATACACGCTTTCGGTGATTGAATTTACGCGCCCAATTACTACCTCATGCTGCACATCTTGGATTACCATATAAATTTGAGTCAACCTACTAATTAACGAGATATTTCAGAAAATTGTCAGATGAGTAAATGAAGCAAGTAGATTGCCGAGTTTGCGTTACGTATGTGATCAAAGTGGAAACGCCTAAGTAATTCACGGTCGACGAGGTCGGGCCATGTCCGACCAGCTTTTAATTGTGTTCGTCGACGTTATGGACACAATAACTGAGTTTTATTGCTGATAAATAACTTGGCGGAACAGATAAGTTAGAAGAGACCCAAATGCAACTATGTGGACTGTGACTGGACTTGAACAAATTGTGGAACCAGCGTGTCCAATTCCATCAGTGCTATATTAGCAATTCGTTGGGAATTGGTGGACGCAAAAAAATAGAGATAGAATTAAAAAAACGCTGCATGGTAACAATGAGGCAGTAAATTTGACTTGGCAAGTTTAAACGTCAAGTGGAAGTTTTCGACTCAAGCTAACTAGTAGCACAGAAGACTGGCGCGTTTTGAAGGCCGTCCAGTAAAAATAAATTGTCGGATTAGAGCTTTTATTATCGCCTGAGTATCGCTTATCCATAATCACACTAAGATTGTATTTATGTGACACATCTTTTTTGATTTAGTCATACTTTCATTGTGAGTTTGTCGGAGTGGCATAGGAAGGCAAGAATCAACCGATGGATGGAGCGCCGTATATTAATTTGTGTCAGTTAAGGCTAAATAACATAAACTGGCTAATCGTGATGCACTTTTCGACAACAAGACAGTAGACCGTGTGTGTAAACTTCAAGCACTCAAGCAATTGTGTTGCGACTTACGTGTGCTAAATGCAAAGTGTGATCACGAACTGACAGCACGTTATTATGCGGGCATGATAGATTGACTACATCATTCCAGGTGCCAAGTAGAGGGCAACCACAGGGAGAAACTTTGTGTATTTCTTGTAGGTGGCTTCTGCTTGGGATGAACATGTACCACTTAGAATTATTTGCTCCAAACGTATTCCAGACATCTTTGTTCAATATACATCTGCTGTCATTCGTCTTAACAACGACTCACTGAGCTTAAGCACCCATTTTTCCGGATGACCTCCACCGCTGGTGTGTCTCACGGGTTGATTCTTCCAGCATCCTAGTGGTATTCATTCATGTTATATGTTTGTATCAAACTAAGGGTGTTCTATGAAAAGACAAGGCAAGCGGAAAATCTATAGCTTGTGTTAGTATCAAGCGGATTTTACTGATTAAACCAAAGCATATTCTAGATTGTTGGTGCTGACTAAATGACAACAAATAAAACCTATGGATACACTTCCGCAAAGGTTATCTGTAACGCTAATCTTTTTGAATGAAGAAAGTTTAAAGATTCAAGAAGGTTAGCGTTATGGTTAACATTTACGGAAGTG
>LUCH01000479.1:72612-129293 GCA_013368495.1 Paragonimus heterotremus
AACAACCTAGGATCTTGTTTGGATTAATCAGTAAAATCCATCTGATACTAACACAAGCTATAGCTTTTTTGCTTCTCTTTCCTCATCATATAAAACCCTTAGTTTGGTACAAACTTATAACAGCAAATCTTATTTTCCAACTGAAGCGTTATTTTTTGTTGAGGGACATAAAAATTAAAACCGAGGTAGTATATTTAAATTGCCCTTTCTCATACTTGCACGTGTAATATATCCGTCAGTTTTCTTGTAAACCTTTCTGTCCACCCCCTCCGACAAGATAGTAGATTTTGTCCCAAAAATATTTTGGTAACGTTGTTCATAATTACGTTTATTTCCTGGCGGTTTTGTAAACAACAAACTCAAAGGACTTTCAGCCATGTTCAGCTCCTTACCTAGGTCAGTCGAAGTGACTGAGCTGTTGTACTGAAAAATAATCCACTCGATTTCCACTATAACAATAAATGATACGTAAATCTTTTGTTGGAATATGTAGCGTCTGGTAGCAAATTAGACTAACTTGGTACAAACGCGTGAATACTTAGGTTTGTGGATGTCTTAAAAATCGCAATGTAAGACACACGACATTTTCGATGAATTGCTCTCAAACAAGTAACAAATATAAAATAATGGGTTCCGATTTAAATCGTGCCAGCACTAAATGCTTTCATCAAATCCACAAATAATTTCTTTCAAAGATGACCTTATCTACTTGTTTAGCACATGTTATTTTCATGGCAATCGTTGATGTCGTGGAAGATGGTCAACTGAGAATTCTCCTGACTATTAGTTTGGCAATAATTAACGTGCTCTCTAAGAATCCGAAAACTTGTTTATGACGGACTTGATTGAAAAACATGTAGAGCGTGGCTGAATTAAAAAGATCGACAGGATCAGCATGTTCAAACACAGTATATGCTATACCAGTTGAGACACATAGCCGTACCGGAAGATGAAAATTTTCACATTTTGGCTCAACCACATTATCCACTGTCTGATACTAAATCCATCAAATGATCAAGCGGACTGACTGTTCCGTCAGGACTTCGTAATCAATTCACGGTGAAATTTGTGAGCGCTGAAATTGTGTTACTAACCTGTTTATTTTTATGAACTATTGTTCTCAATTAACAGACGTTAAGTCATTTTCACGTTATTCAGGCTCAGTCAGTTAGCCGTACTCTTTCGCCCTAATCTGCTCGAAACTTGAGCTAGACAGACACCTCACTATGATTGCACTGATCTGTACAATATGTATCCAGAAGAGTAAACGTTTACCGGTCGCTTTACGATATTCAAGCATTTCAGCTGCGCCCTAGTGACACACAAAACAGTGTCTTCCCTCCCACCTCAGTCCTGCTTTTCTGATCAGAGGCTACATACGAATTCAGCCAGTAAATAGACGACACTAACGTATGATGACACAGCAATATTCTGGCGTAAAGCAAATGAAACTCAGTATTTAAAATTTTCTCTCAGTCCATTTGGTGGCGCACAAACCCATATGGGAATGAGGCGTCCATACACTTGTAAGACCGCAGTTTTGCTTTATCATGCTGCTTTGTAGTTTTTAGCTTATGAATATATCTATATATATGACACTTGTCTAGTCGTAATTGCCTGTGTGTACAATGTCGAGTCTTACTGAGGTCAGGCAAGCAAAACGTGCGAAGAAATCCTTTATCCTTATTATTAATATGAGAGTTCCATCGGCATATGATTATTATATTTACAGCAACACTTACGTAACTAAAAGTGCTATCACAGTATGTTTAGTCCTCATTTTTAATACTACACTGTCCGTTTTCTTCGATCTTTAGACAAATTACTGGCACCGTCAAGTAATCTGCTTGAAGCGTAACTATCTACCATTGCCTTATTTATTTCGTTGATGGTGAACCAAGAGAAACATTCCGTTTTGCTGGAAGATTAACAGTCTCAAGTTTAGAGTTCGTCCAAAGATTGCCAGTGGAGTGTCAATTCATACAATAATGAAAATTATCCAGGCAGAGCAAATTTGGGCCAAATGAACGTAGAAGGGTATAAACCAATTTTGCCTCTGAAAAATGACAGAAGACAAATAACTTTCTGTTGTCTATAAGTTTTATAAACTGACGGGCAAAGAACGTTTAGATGAGAGGTCTTTCCCCAGGACATATGTCTGTTAAACCACATAGACGACCCGGGGTTGACGAATTATCTGAAGCCTCTTGGAAACTGATTTACTTGGGGAGAATAAATCTTTTCAGTAACTACCTGGCTGCCGTAGTTAGGAAGAGGTGTATACAGAAGGGCTCGATCATTTACGAGTAAAATTCGGTCAACACTTTGGGCTTATTATTCTCTGTCTTGATGGAATAGTTTCCGTAACACTGCAACCTGCATATTCACAAACACCAATGAAAAACCGACTTAATTTTATCAAAAGTATGTAATCAAATACGGCGAGCTTCTGACATGTTCCATTTCAAAAAATATGCTCTAGTCAGAAGAATGAGTGAAGAATAAAAAGAAGGGGGACTTACGTTCTAAACAAATAGGAGTATACTCAAACATTCATCGTCAACGTGTCCATATCTTGCGAACTAACAGACAAGCTATCGGTAAAAGTAAGTGGTCATCAGCAAAACAGTTTCGTTACGGTTTTCACTGTCACGCGTTATTAGGTTCACCTACTTCAGAAACAACTCGGCGAACCAAACGACATTCAGCCCACAGAGTCTGGTGATTGGCCAGCTTACTTGAGGTCTTCAGCAAGTCGTACTTTCGTGTACGTGGACCTCATCTCGACAGACGAATCCGACCTACGGTAAGCAGCGTCCGCATTCTTCTACTCCAGGTCATAATTCGTCCAGTTGGCATCTTACACCAGTCAGCCGCATATTCGACCACTGGTGCTGTGTGTCGTAGACTAAGTGGTGTCTTCATCAAGATGTAACCAGACCTCCTGAACCAGAGGAAACTTACAGATTTAATTAAATAGTCTGCTTGGCAATCAATACGGAATATTTGTTTCTCATCTTTGTTGTTATCCAATGCAAGTGAAAAGGGACAAACACCGATGGTCAAAAACTTTTACATGATTTATGTCTTCTACTCTGAACAGATGAGATTTGACGAGACAAACCAACACGGCTCTCGTGGTCCTCTTGTGCCGGCTACCTTTATGCTTCGGAGTGAAACATGTCTTAAGCTAAAGATTAACTGGATTGAAAAAAATTGTCACTGATTTGACAATATGATGTTTTATTTTCTTCCTCATACTGCCGTCTTTGTTGACTTAACCTTCTTAGTAAAAACACCGATCAGACACCTCCATAGTTTCATAATTCGACAGCATATCTACGTAATCACTGCAGTCTTGTAGAGGCGCTTTCTACACTGGAGCTACAGAGCGTATTCGGAATTGTTTAGCAAAACAAGAAATAATGTTTGGTGTTGTCTGGATTACCTGAAAATTGTAACTTGACAACACCTTGTCATCAGAACACTCAAAGTCAGTCAATATTTATCCAGGATGAGGGTCTACGCCGGCATTTTGTGGCTGCAAAAAACTCTGTTTCATTAACTGGGCTCTGACAAATAGTAAACAAAAACAATTAACTTGGATAGCCTCGACGAACGTCGATTTCGGTGCTTGAACTGTTAGACAGTTCATTCGTTGTAAGTTACAACGTGGGCTGAAATGTGGGAATAAATCGGCGACAGTATGTTCACATAAACGTTGGGTAAGCCGTGGAGTTCAGGTGAATGTGAACGTGTAGATCCATTAGGTGGGTCGGACGAACCAATATAAGCGAAAACTACGGTAACTACTGGCTGATGAAAAGTATGATGTTGCTGCAGAGTGCGCCAAAGAGCGAAAATCTGATCAGTACACCCTGGCTCAGAACAAAACGGTGTTAGCTGTTCATAAACGTCTGCTTTCTAAACTACAGTGAGTGGACGATCTACTGTGGTTGCTGACATCTGTCCATCAGGTTTGCTGGCTGATTCCAAATCTGACATCCAGAACACCATATTGCAATTACGCAGCGAAAACACAGTACAGTAAGGACGTCAGCCAAGTTGACCTAGTGCTCTTACCTTCCGTATTTATTCTAGATGGATGTGTCTTCTGTTCCTTTAATAGTTACGCTAAGCAGTAAGGGTCTTGGATTGGTGGCGTGAATAAGCTTGACTGATTTGGTGGTATTCTCCGAGGCAAAAGCTGTTTCCATTCCCTTACCGTTCTCTGTTAACCAACAATCACTATCGTTGATCAGGCCAAGGTTGATCTTCTTATCGATATTCCCTTTAAACCTGTCATACGAATCGCCGGTGCGAAGTTTCCGTTTGGCAAATAACAACTCTAGGAATTTCTTTGATATACACAGTTTATATAACCAACTGTCCACTGTGTCACACAGGCCGTAGCGTTTGCCTCATTAACGGCGTGTGAAACTTAGGTGCAGTAGCTAGTAAGATCGTCGTGGTCAGAAATGCTGAGCTGGTTTCGTAGTACACAACACAACTGCAAGCTGTGCAGACAAGTGAACTAACTCACGTGTAAATGCTCAGTAGCAGATCAGTAAGCCTACAGGAGATTAGCAACGTGAGAAAACGCGGCTTATTAATAGCTTTAGTTACTTGGTCGTTATCTAAACATCAGGTTTTGTCAAATTTTCTCACAAGCCACAGTTTGCCCATGATTTACCATCTGCTCATCTACGTCTCTTCGTCAGAACACACACACAGAGCATAGTAGTGCGCGTCTTTATTTGATGTTACATAGCAAAATCCACTAGACATACACGAAAATAAATGTACAAACGAATACCGTTGTATCAAGCGGACATGATAAGAACTGTTGTAGTTAGCGTGCATATTTTTTATCCACCAAGCGGACAGAAGTCACAAAATAATTTGAAGCCGTACAAAAATTTACGGTTATATGACTGAGGTCAGTAACATAACGCTGTCCCCGAAAGGCTGGAGCAAATTTGCAATTTAATACTGTGCATTTACCAAGTTTGTGGGACAATTCACTTAACATCTGAAAATCTACAACTTAAAATCTAGATTATTTCACTTGACGTCCACTGAGTGTGATTATAAACCGTTTCTTCAGCTGGTTATCACTAAGGTGAACGTTTACATTGTGAAATGTTGTTATAACAAATAAGATCGGAACATACATATTTCTAATTTACAGTTGTAAAA
The DNA here is from genome assembly GCA_013368495.1 of Paragonimus heterotremus. Taxonomy (NCBI): domain Eukaryota; kingdom Metazoa; phylum Platyhelminthes; class Trematoda; order Plagiorchiida; family Troglotrematidae; genus Paragonimus; species Paragonimus heterotremus. The sequence goes on from LUCH01000479.1 coordinate 77,812, forward strand.
ACTGACTTTGAACAAAAGCGAAACTAAGACATTTTTAGCGGTACTGCCGTCTGTAGAACCGTGAGCGTAGAGTTGTGTACCATGCCGATAGCAAACTTTGAATCAGTCGTTTCTGAATGCATGAACATGTGGTATGTCGTCACGATCCTATGATCGCTGCTTTCATCGAAATTTCGTATTACGCAGCGTTCTATTGATTGTCGCTGGCTCGACAAATCCGGCGATAACGAATGGTTGGTTTAACGCTGTGATTCGGTTCAACATGGAACACTGTGGTTGCATTGGTAATCGTTTGAATGGACCTGCTATTAATACAAGCTGGGTGAAGACCATAATATCCATTACTTAAAACCCACATAACTAAATGGATAGGTGTGCAGAGAAACCAGCTCCAAAAACAAGCACGTAGTTTGACGGCACAGATAGGTCTTAATATTGATATTCGCCTAAATTGCTTACTAGCCAGAATCACCTGTTCAGTCTGTCAAATGTGATCCGTAGGAACAGTGCTTACGTTTTCGTATGGGAAAGAAAAGTACATTGTAATAGATTTTTTGACAGAATGTTCACGAGCTTCCTTTAAGCTACCTAACCGGTGTACTTTTAAAATTCATTTGAATGACATTGAAACTAAAACGCTTCAAGTTTTTGTCTCATCAACGATCAGCCTATTTACTCTATTTCTCTTATTCAGTTGGTTGTAAAAAAAACAAGGATTGCGAAAGTCCATTGTTGTGATCATGTTCATCCGGGTAATTTTGGCCAGATAAGCCAGATTATCATAGAAACCGCAATAACCTGGTATTCTTCACACTAGCAGTCTATAATCTACCAGTCCCATTCGCTCATAGTCTCAAAAACCTATGCCCAGTTGAGGGTAACAGATTATGACAAGAGAAACATGATCCTTATGTTCAACTGAGGAGAGCGCAAAACAATATTTGCGACTAACATTCTGAATCTTATTTTGGTTTATATTCTCTATCATCCTAAAAATAGTTTCTTACAGATGGTTGAGGAGATTGAACCTTCCGTGATAAATCAGTAAGTTTCTGGTCCAACACAAGACGTTAAATTCTCGGGAAGCCATTAATATAACTTCTTAGTTATCCTAAAATTGTGAGTCATCGAAGAGGCCCGGTTAAGTCTGTGTCCCTTAATGTCCACAATAAAGAAGTCGTCGCTATTATTCTGTCAACCTTAACTTCGTCAGAATCACCGCTGTCACTGGACATCATCGCACTTTTTGATTTGCGAGTGTTAGCTGACAAGAGAGATGTACGTCGTCTGACTCTTATGATTCTGACACTGATGCACGCAGTGACAACCAGCTTAGATTAGTATGTGTTAGAATAAAGCTTGTGTAACTGAGCACTACACCCTGATCATGGTAACACTCATCCCACCCAACAGTCGTCTCAGAATTGATCACTTACAAAGTTTTTACTTAGCCCCGCAACGGTTGGTGAAATAGAGTCGAATATTCAGTCACGCTGGTTCGATCAATACAGGACAACAAGTGATGTGATGTTGCCAACTCTGCGAAAGTGTTTCGGCGATCCGTTGAACCTTACCATTCAAGCTGACACCAATCGAACTGGCATCACTGAGTGTTTACTGCCATCCAAAGCTCTGTTCAAAGACACAAATTGGTTATCAGGTGTGACTTCGTAACACAAACGGGTTTTATCTCATACTGAGCTGAATGTAGAAAACAAAAAGGTGTGTTCCTATGATGTAAGCTCTTTGTTCACGAATGTACCACTTGTGGAAACCGTTGACTACCTCTGTGGGTATATTCGTTCCGGAGGTGTAAACGTGGGCTTACCCGAAGGCACGCTCAAACAGCTGATATTAACATGCACACAGAATGTACAATTTCAGATTGATGGGAAAAGGTACCGTCAGAGGGACGGCGTTGCGATGGGGTCACAGTTAGGCCCACTGTTGGCAGACATCTTCACGACTATGTTAGAAAGAATAACGCTTTGTGGACTAATTGACAATAGCACTCTCTACAAGAGGTACGTAGACGACATCATCTGTGTAGTTGACGAAACTGTGCATCTGGATAGCCTACTTGATGAGGCGAACACAGCACACCCTAAGCTCAACTTTACGCTTGAGGCCGAGAAAGATGGACGAATATCCTTCTTGGATGTGACACTAAGTCGTCCTGTAGACGGTTCATTTCAGAGGGGTATTCATAGGAAGGGGACTTGGAACGGCCAGTATACTTACTTCTTCAGTTACGTACCCCTCAAACAGAAAAGAAACCTTGTTCTTATTCTAACACACAGAGCTATGAGGATATGCAGTGATGACATGATTGAGGCAGAAGTGGTGTTTTTCCGACGGATTTTCGCAGAGAACGCCTATCTTGTGAACTTCGTGGATAGACATATGGTACTGACAGAACGGAGAGTTAAACTCCCATCTGCGGAAAAGAAGTTGATTTACATGATGATAGACTACAAAGGCGAGGCGTTGGCTGAACTAGTAACTCGTAGAATAAGTTACGCAATTGAAAAGACCTACAGTCCTGCACAACTACGAATCTCGTTCAGATCGGACCCGGTTGTCCACGTACAACTCAAAGATTCGCTGCCTAAATGTGTGACCTCATTCTGTGTTTATTCTTTCACATGCTTCTGCGGAGCCGGTTACGTCGGTCGCACAACCAGGCGCCTTTCTCAGAGGGTACGTGAACACCACCCCGCGTGGCTGACTAAAGGCGACGTGAAGTCCATTTCGAGTGCAGTTCTGGCGCACCTTGTTGACTCAGGGCACCAAGTTACACCGGAAGTGGCTTTCCAGCCCATTTGCCGCTTGCCCAGTCGTCAATCCAGAGGAGTCAAATTTCGTATTCTGGCCACCGCGGAAGTGATCGGAATTCGGTTGCGTAATCCACCGTTATGCGCTCATAAGGAATTTGTACAAGCCCTACAGTCACCATCGCCGCCCGTTACCGACTCGACATCACCGGAGGTCAATTTTGTCACCTAATTGCCCTCCGATTCACAATCTCACGACGTAGTCATGTAACTAATCGCTTTTGCTTTTGATCGCTTGACAACCATGATGATATGAAATGTCACGTAATTGACCCGATGATGAATAACCGAAAACAGACTGTTAACCAAAAACACCTTTTGACTTCTACTGAGCAATTTGTGCATCACGATTACAAACAAAGCTAGGTGAGACGACGTCGACGGAATAGTGTGGCCTTAACTTTGAGAGCGAAGATTTCATTCCTACAACTAGATATAATGCTCAGCCAAAAAGATTCATGGTTTTTTAATAACTGCGGTCCCGATAAGCCACTGATAACATCAGTAATCCACAGTTTACAGGGACTATTGACTTGTTTACTACTGAGGGACAGATGCTAGTAAAACACAGCTTACGAGCCAAATATTGTGAAGTAAGTCTCAGCAAAAATCAAATTCTACTTCTTATTTCACGTACACAGTTAGCTTAATAATTTATATTCACTTATCAAGCTCCGGAATACCGTTGAGTTGTTACATTTTATTAGTTCGTCAGAATGTGATTGCGAGGTTGAAAACCGAAGTTTGAATACATTCGCGGACCAGAAAACGTCTTCTGACACGAAAGGAAGGCATTAATCAATTCGCATATGACCTATGAGCTAGAAGTTAACAACCATTATTAAATGGGCCACATATGTCCTAAAATTAGTGGTTAGTACATATGTAGTAGTTTGAGATACTCAGAATCAACTCACCAATGTTTGCTCAAAGTTGTCTGATGAAGAATCTATGAAATTCACAGTATAGATAGACCCACACAATGCGGCCGTCACTGAATGAGATGTTTGTGGATTTTCGTCTTCATCAAAATCATCTGTAATTTGAAACAAATGAAACGAAGATATATAATCCGTTGAAAATAGACATGCACATGCTAAACTGTTCAGAAAAACTAGCTTTGGTTAACATATTATCGGTCTGTTATTCGTAATCTGACATGTTCACTTATCAGGCACACGTCCTGTCGATATTCATTTATCAATGACACGGAACCTTTCATTTCTATGAATTTTAAGCGGGTTCTGATCTCTGAGGCAGAAGATCCACTGCAGTCTGCTGAAGAAATAACTAACTTTATGAGGTCGCGTTAGATGAAAACGAATTGCCCATTTCCTACCTGTACTTGAAGCACAATCGGCTGCTTTCCGATAAGCATTTGTGTTTAGAAAGCTTGTTCTATACTTCAGTGCTGATAAATCGGCCGGGAAATATTGTAAAACCTTGGCGATATTCTCAGGACTTGAATAAACGAAAGATGTATAGGCTTTCCATTCGAATGTAGTAAAGTGGTGATTTCGTAGAAATCATAGGTTTGATTGATTATTATTCGAAGTTATAGAGTTGTTTAATCAGAAAACCATCGAATATACGCTATTTCGATAAAGTGTTATTTTTAATAATAGTCTAACTGAAATTTAAGGGGAACACTTCAGTTCTAGAAAAAATGCACGGTATTCAACTAGGTTTGTAATGACAGAATAAGGTTAACCATATACACCGGCAAACGGGTGGTTCTTTTTGCTTAAATTTATGAGGATATAGAAGGAAGAGAATTTTTGAGTTGTGAGAAGCTAACAGTTATTTAGCTTGGAGTAGAATTAAAACAAACACCGTATGGTCCGTTTGGGCCAGATGTTTACATGAATATTTTCTGTGTGCAGTCGTGGTTGCATCCCACTCACTGTGTCAACTTCAGCTGTGTGGTTTACATAAACTCACATATTCCTCGAATAACCTAAGTTATCCGTGAGTAAAGTGGGCCACAGCCACCCTTGATTCCGCTTTTGTTAAGCAAGCTGGTTGATTTCTACTGGTTAGTTTGAAAGGCATTCACGTTGCTTGGTTCAGATGATTGGATTACGAAGAGTATTTTAAGATTCACAGACTAAAACATTCAAACGCACGAAGGAATCACCACGTACGACTGAAAAAGGCATACTGAGTTAGTCTGATTCGTGCCTGTAGTACTGTTGTGTCTAATTTTTGAATGCAGAGTTTTTTGTCGTCACATTATTAAAGTGCACACACCGAAATAATTGTCTTTTTTAAACTTTCTGAATGAAAGACTTATTCAGCTTGTTAGAAGTCAGACGAAATGCTGAAAAGATGTTGATAAAACTACTGCCTTTTTAAGTTATCTGTGAAGAATTCCACCGCTAAGTGATAAACAATCTTCTGCGTAGCTTCTTCCGGATCGATATTTCACTGTGCGAATGTAATTCTGACTGTGGCCCGGGAACATAGACATGTGAAACTGGTGGAATTATCAAGTCCATGTTCCCCTTCTTTCCGACCCATCATGGACTTTTTCAAAAAAAATACACAAGTATCTTCTGTACCAGTAATAATTTTGAGTGCGTCGTGATAGCGGTCTACAGTTTTGACCAGTCACTGTACCCCCAGTGTCTACTTCGTAGAGTATGAGTGTTGGTCACGTACCGAATGTACGCTTCCGGTGATTCATTAATCTGTTCAGATGTATTATGTTGAACCAAGCCATAAAAAATCTGCGGGCCTGAGACAATTCGTAATAATCTTAGAATATGTAACACAACCAAGAGAAGGTCGTTTGTGAAATATTAACTACCAAATAATGTGTCTTCAAACAACCTGGCTCCCTGATATTGTCTGTCATCTTGTAAAAGTGGACAGAATCATCACGAATCTTTGTTCACCAAAACAAAGGATGTCGCTGCAGGACTGTTTGTCACAGCGTAAAGCTGGTCAACATTGGACATCACAAAGGAACCTGGGGGCAAGAACAAGATTAAAGAATCAGCAGGCCACTTCAAACAAATGACTTCCCAGCCTTGAGGCTATCAGACCTAACATGATTTGACTTCATCCGACACATTAAGTACTCCTTCAACTAATCTGAAAGTTAGTCATAATTGTCCAGCTGGCACTCTGCAGGTGAACTGCGTGTGCACTAACAGGCTCATGAACCCAGAGGCATGCGTAACCCAATCCACAATCCATATGTTTCGGGTTGTATGCCATTAATCCGCACGTTAGCAGCTACATATCTATATATATGCTCAATTGTAGGTGCAGTTACAAGATGGATCGCGCGTTCCTGCAATAGAGAGAGGATGAGTGATCAGCCATGTAAACTTCGTAATTATTTTTAACACTACCGTTTTATTTGTACTCTGGTTTTGTGCACAAATTGATGTTCCGTTCACAGATTTGCTTTATATTTTGACTGCAGGATCTTCACGCTTAGCAACTTGGAGTAACAAATCAACGGTTTTCACATTTGAGGGATGTTTTTCACTGACGGGATTCCGGTATTCACCAGTTTCATGTGAAGTGACAGGGAATGATTTTCCGCTCGGAAACCATCATTGCGAACACAAGTAGTGTACTTTTCCAATTCTTCACAAGGTTTAGTGATCAAGTATATATTTTGAATTCGGAAAGTTCTCATTGTTTGTATCAATACCGATTAGTAAATCAGATGTCAGGTGACCTGGCGGCTACATTTGGATGGAATAAAGGTGAACCTTGCGATTACAGTTTGCAAGTTTATGTAATCAGATCTTTCTTCTTTTGAAAGTCGTTGAACTTTGCTGACACTATCGGTTGGTGCAGCTTTACGTACCCAGCTAAGGGTTGATTGTGTATCCATTACCCATTTCGGGTTTTGCTACAAAAAGAGCACGTTCAAGATCTGTTTCATGTTCTCGTCGGTTCTGCGCAAGCGACTGCCTCCAGATTAACGTTGCACGTCTGATTCACAAGCTGTTGCAGTGAACTGAACCAATTCGTTGGCAGGTTTGCAACAGTTTAGTACATGTCAGTACGTACCAGACATCCAATGTTGTTTATACTGTGAAATGATCTGTTGCGCCTTTTGATGTAAAGGAAACGCTAGCCTGTCGGAGGGTAGGTGCTCGTTTGTTTGTGTTACTGTCAACTGTCCTCCGTTATGCAGTCATGTGTCCGATCGCAAGTCCACAAACTCAAAGGTTCTTACGGAAGAATGATCACAACCTTGCATTTTCCTGTCTGTATGTTAGGTTGCGTGTTAAATTTGTCGAACATTTCACAGATCGGAGGGAAAAAGTTACGAACAGATGTTGACCAGTTCCACTCAACTGCTTTCTTATATATGTCAAGTGTTCTGTGCCTCAAGATCCAATACATGTTTTACAACTTGAAGTTTGTTCCGAATTGTGAGAAACAATGATCCACGCATTTAATGACCTGCCGTGGAAAAACATAAACGTTAGATGACTTCTGTTGCCAACATTTGGGGACGTTTATGGGCGAATATGAACATGTTATAATGCCTCCATGAAAGAGGTCTTGCCAAAATTTCCGAAGTGCATTTATCTCACGTTGTTTATTTGACCGGTGTTGCGAACAATACAGTCAGCTCGTCGTGTGAAATTTAGAGATTAAGACTCATACAACATTTTCACCATCTGATAGATGCAGTAAGAGCGAAACCAGTTTAAAGATCGACCGGTAGCAAACGATCCATTTGTGTCCGTCCTGTTTCAAGTTATTCTGACAGTAGACGGAGCTACTGTGTTGAATTAGTTTGTAAAAATATGTGAGTTTAGATAGGAAACATGAAAGATTAGAAGGCTCCCATGATTGAGAGCATCGTAGAGGATTCACCGAGGCTGTCACAAACCCACCTAATCTTAAAACATCATCAGTAGCCAACAAAAGTTATATTTGGGTGTAACACTGCGGGATTTTAGAAGGACTACGTCGAATGCCCTCCTACCTTTGACTAATGTAAGGTAGGGTTCGTGAAGTTTGCTTAAATTTACCTGCCTATTAACGGCAAAGGCAGCATTTGGAAAAAACATGATCGGGCAGATACCAGATTAAAATTAGCAACGACAGAGAAGAACCAACCTAGCTCCGTCTTGAATGCATTCCGATAGCAAGGAGACGGCAATTTTCGATGAATACGAGATAAATATTGTCACGACCTAGATTGGTGTGTTTCTCTCATTTAAATTATATCCCGACCTGCACTTGAGCGTTCTTCATAACCCTAAATAATCTCCTGCGAAAGTGAAGCTAAGCCGATAAAGACTTAGCAAACAAGACATTTCCAAGGTGACTGGTGTTGCAACAAAATACAGAGAACAACGTAATGTTAACTGCAGCGGACTTTCCGGTTAATTAACATAATGAAGCTTTTTGGACAAGATTAATCCTTCTGCTGGATGGATTGTTTCGTCATCTTTCCTATGCTAACAATGATTCATTTCAACTAACAGTCAATAGCAGAGTTCAACAGATTTAGTAGGTTATTTCAGAACAACGGTCAAACAGATAATGTAACACTGTGAAATATATACCACAAAATGAATGTTTGTATCACGCCACACATCCGGTTATCTCGGTATTTTGTAGCAGATTTATGCGGAACATAACTACTCACCACATGTGGCCATTTAGGAAAAATCCATTCATGCAACTGAGACTTCCACCAGTGTACTGAAGTTATTCATTGTCGATCAACCTTGATGATAAACCTATTATGTTACGAACTGGCAGGACGCTTAACAGCTGGGTACTCATATTTCCCTCCCAATAATGTATCTCATCATGTCCTATCCAGTGTGCTGTATCGGAATTTGATTATTAAAATCTGAAGAATCGGAAAACCTGTTCGTGACCATTGTGTTAAGCAGGATGTGAAACATTGTCGTTTTTCATACCCAGAGTTTTTCTAACGACGATTCCAGAAGTCACCCGAGGCATGTAAAAAAGTTTTAGCAACCGAGTGCGATATAGTTTCAGTAATTTACATTGGATGATAACAAGTATAATGCCCAAAGTTGTCGCTGGGGAAATTTTGATGGTTTGTGCAATAAAAAACCTGAATCACAGTGGCATATATGCCGAACCTTATGTTTTTTAACATCCAGGTTAAAGATAAGTGGATGAATAGGGTTTGAAAGAGGCGTAAATTGGTAATCATTCAGTAATTTCTGACCAGGTTTCCAATATTTCGTAAGCAGCTTTATTTTATTGGACTAGTTGAAAAAATCAAGAAAACTACCAAGACTTAACTACATACTCATCCATTTTCTTATGGTACGCAACCATGTAATCACGTTTAATCAAAGTTTGCTCCGCGTTAACCTTAACTAAGAACATAGATGGGACTTGCATGTGACATTGTGAGATGTCAAAATGCCGTCATCAGTTCTCCGAAAGAACATTGCAGACCGACATATGATATCGACTGGAAGCTGCTTGAAAATGTATGAAACCGAGATATATCGCTCCGACTATGGGTTGAAGGCCGCCTTCAGCTGATGTTAGTGTAATGTGAACCCAGGTATGCTAGATATCATTGTTACTGTCATGTCAATAAGAACTAGATTGTCTCTTGTAGAAGCTTACCGGGGAAATCTCTCTGAGGTTGGCTCTGTAGTTGTACATGCTAGCTTTAAGATTCCATTGCTGAGTTCCCGAAACTACGCAAACCCGTGACTTGTTGATGCATACTGTTGAATTAACTATAAAAACTCCCTAAGGGGTGCGAAGTGTTATACGAAAAAAGGCAATTTTTAAAATACTGCAGCTTTGTAGTGCTGTAGTGGATTTATATCAAAGTCATATTTGTCACTGGTAAGTGAATGTACTTCACATTTGGATGCAACATTCTTTTCCCTCCGGGCTTTCCAGTAACTCCTTTTCGTTCTAGACTTCTGAGTTGAAATTTCATTATTTTTTGGGATTAATCGGTCTGGTATAATATTTCCTTGATTGGTCTACCTCCTTCTGTAGCAGAGACGGTAACCACTGTGACGTTGATATCTTAATAACCACGAATAAGAAAGCATGAGTAAACTCTCAGCCGCCGAAATTTACTTATAGGCCAATAGAATATAACATTTACTCGTGTTGCAACTGCGTCCTGATATTCGTTAAGTCTCTCTTGGTGGGCTTCAGCCTAAACTACTGACTTGAATGAATCGGATGCTGTTCAGATAAGTTTTCAAGTCGCAGCTGAGTGTGCTGAGGTCCGGTAAATATCATTCAGTTTTGTATGAACAAGGAATTTGAGAAAGTTACCGATGATTCGTAAGTGTCAAAAACAGGTTCATCTGAGAAGCAGCAAAACTTCCTACTTCGCTTGTGAACTGTATGATCAGATTTGTGTATGGCTTGATTGTGTGTTATCTTCCCCGGAGAGTTTGTGACTTCCCACCACGATCCGTGGCAACGAACAGGATTCTGTAGTGCCACATTAGTATGTTCTCTTGACACATCAGTTAGGTATCGTCACCCGGTACTTCCAGTTTCCTGATTGATTTTGAATATCTACATGGATCGCCGATTCTTTTCAACGTTTTGAACTATGCGCTTTCTTCAAAATGACTGAGTTGTTTACACCAAGTTCCCAAACCGTCCATTGAGGAATCACGACATAAAGCCTGATTGGACAGCTGTGTAAGGCTGAATGCCCGCTCGATTCCTTTATATGTACGGTTTCTCATGACCCATTACAACTTAAGAAGCGGACTGCCCTCTGAGCGCTTAACTCGTATATCTTTGTTGTCCAAGCCTGTTCACCATCTCCACAAGAAATTGAAACTATCACAGTTGGTGCAGCACTAATCCTTCCCATTACTTATCATTGTTTCAAATTGAACATTGTGTAATGTATGGTAGTGTGGGCTTTGTAAACCATCAATTGCCTTCAGATTCTCAGTCTAAATAAGTAATCAGATGCTACTAATAAGTAGCTGTTCGGAACTGCCTGAGATTAAACGCGCCGGGATGTCGCTCGGTGGATATCAGATGCCCATAGGTGAGAGAGGGTTTATGTGGTGTGGGTCGAACGTCGCTTACTAAGGATCACATATGTCACACAGGCACAGTGTTCAGTCAACCGCTTTATAGAGAAAGCAGCAAACTGGCATCCAACTTTGTTGTGCACTCGTCAAGAGTATACATGCATTTCACGTAATTGCCCCCTACTGCTAAACACTAATCAAAATATCGCTGACGAAGTCAATAACCTCCGCACATCTTTAGTCGTAATCAATGGGTTATCCAGAAAGGGTGATTAGATAGTTGTAATATCTCCTCTAAGGAAGATGGGACAAACTAGGTAGTATTTGCGGCAGGAAGCGATTTCATTCTGATAGTTCGTTCAGGTTTGATTTTGAACCATTGGAACAGCAATTGATCCATGAAAGAATGAAACAGTGGCCATGGCGAAAATACACAGTAATGGCTGGTTCTGACAAACACAAAACCGGCGCTATTCGAAAAAGCACAGACAAATCCATTTCTATATCGGACGATGAGTACGTTGTAGTAGCTACTGCGTCGTCATTATATAAAGTGGCAATGTTCATTTTGCCGCCATACCTGTAATCCACTTGTTACCATTGTGTCTGAGTACGCTGCAATTGAAGGTTCCTCATTGCAGTTGAGAATTTTGGATTGCACCAGGTAGCCGGCATCTTTGAAACATATGATTCATTTCACTCACGTTTTGAATAGCCCACAATAAATGATCGCGAGCTATAAATGCACATACACTGCATTCGTTTCGGCGATCGGGAGATGAAACCAGGCCAGGCTGACAATGTTGACCACTGTGCAACTGACCTCGTGGTAGGCCAGAACGAACACTCAGACACACACATTCCTGAGGAATTCTTATGAGGTTAAGAGGTTTGGCAGTCTAAACTTGAAAGGAAATTCTAACCATGAAGTCTCAGACAAAACAGTTGTCGTGTCTTCCTTTAGGTGTATCGAGCATTCCAGCATTGGCCGGCTGAACATAAAGGCCTTACTTACATATCTACTGGTCTTATTCCTTCGGATTTACACCGGATACGTGGTTTGTGAGTGGAACCACACGTGGTGCAGCGCAAGCCACTTGCGACGATGGTTTAAAACACAGGCGTCCTTTGGCTTCCGTCACTGTGACAGGCTAATCCATTTCGGATACCGCCAACCATGTATCGAGCATTCCAAACGTCACTCATCAACGGTTGTGTTTGAGCGTAATAATTCAACCGTACCGAAGTAAAGGGCAACGGGGCAGTGGTCAGCACAGTTGCTTCATGAAGGCGTAAATGTTGTGGCAAGTTATGCAGTACTGACATTTTCTAACAAAAACGAGATCCGAGTCTAGTGCTTTCTTGAACGGGCTGGTCGTGACTATTACAGAAGTGTAACAGCTGTCATCAATTGTTGGTGATGTATGACATGATGTTAGCCAGAACCTTTCAAAACATAAACATCAGCTTGCAGCAGAATTCTTTTATAAACTTCGATTAATCATTCCAACTTCAAGCTTGAAGGCTCAACAATATAGAAAACAATCCTATTCTTAGGTTTCATGTGAACCCCAGTTTTACCAACTGAACGGTTTCGCTGACAAACACTTGCCATTACCAAATGTTTTGAAAATAACCGACTCAATTCTGCACTAGCTGGTAACTGGCTAGTTGAAAGGTCATAACCAGTGCGAAGGCCAATGAAGAAGTAATTTTCTCCACAACATTCTTCGGTTAACGGATATCATTGTAATGATCAAACATCCTAGGAATGTCATAACCAACAAGGATGCTAACCTACCATGTAAAAACGTCAGATGACATTAACAGAAAAGAATTTCGGTTGCACATTCCGATCTCTAACGTTGAACGATGCTTTGTCTGTATAGTCTGAATAGTGATGCCGTTTTCCCAAAGAACTGTTAGTAATGTATTGATAAAACACCGTTTAAAACTTTTCTTGTCCGAGATTTTCACAGGTTACACCGAAATCTGAGCTCAATGAGTCATTTGTGAAGTAATGGGATCTTACTGATAAGTGGGTGATCTACTGTCACTGACTAGTGAGGGAGTCGGATATATTCTGTCTAGGTTCTAAAATAAATGTACCAACTTCAACGTGACTCCTGTTCGAGAATATAGTGATCAAGATTGTATATGCTTCTTACCAACGTTGCACGACTGTCTTACTAAACGGCTATCAGTGGCAAAATTTACGCTCACGACACGATTAAGGATGAACAGTGTTTGATCAGTCCGATTCTTCTAAGTAAACCGATGTCCACAGTTACTAATGTTTTAGGCTGACAAAGAGAAACTTCCCGAGCTAAAAGTAACTGGGAAATGAAATGGAAGGGCTTTTACTGAGGGTTTACTTAAGAGGCTGTTATTTCGACGTACAATGCCGCTCGCGCCATAAAGCCACTATCAAAAGCGTGACCTCTTTCTTCTTCAGATCGCCCATTATTTACCGGTTTTCGTGCAGCTGTTCAACTGAACAAATTAACGAGACGGAACTATACGTGAAATTTCACAAAACGACGAACATCTCACCATGCTCGATCAAAGTCTTCCACCGTATAACCTGCCTGATGTACACCTTTCATTGTCAGCTGACTATGCTAGTAATTGAGCGTTCGAGCAATCTCGCATTATGTACTACTTGTCCTCGAATCAACTTGACCCTCAGAGGGCGAGACCTGGAATAACGAATATTTCATTCTGTCGTAACGCCAGACAAACCTCTCAGCCGCAATTTAAATATATACATTTGAACGAAAACATGAGTAGACATCATCAATAATGGTTGAGACATTTCAAGAAATGTTGCTTCATGAGATGTTCTAAATTAAGCTCGAAAACGTAAATTTCGTTACTTCTTTCGAATGCTTATCATTTTATATCTTTCTATTTGATAAACTTGAGTGTCCATGCTTAGGACTAACAGTATTGGGGCGTGTCATCCCTACTCATCTTACTGTTCCTTCTAGTTGGAAAAGTCCAGACCATATAGAAAAACACCGGATGTAGAATATCTGCAGTTTTTGGTCTGACAATCTGATTTGGTTGCCCATATCGTTGAAGATAAGCAACGCGGTCACTTGATTGCGCCAATAACAAACATACTCGACTGGTGTTTGCTGAAAATTGCTGACGGTTCAGACATACACATAGGCACCCGTATCCAATTGGAAAAACAGTGCTGGTAAATAACGAGCAGCTAGTGTAGAAAAGCATCATGTTGGTGTTGAACAGTCCTTCTAGCTGATCTAATAAACATAAATCATCCTACCAGGAAATCACGTAGCATCCTCAGTAGAACGTCTTATGAATTCTAAGGCAAAAAACAACTTACGTCAGAGTTTTCACATTACGACATCGCAGAGCTAGTAGAGGTGCACTGAAAAACTAAAATGTGAATAGAAGCACTAGTTTAAAGTTTCATTCCTGTGTAGCAGAGTACTTGTTTTAATCGTGTACTTCTCATCACGATGAAAATAATGATGAAAATGATATGTTTCGGTTGAAAGCGTGTGCATAAAATACGTTGTAATACGCATGTTTAGTAGCAAATATGTTAGACTTCAATGATATAAGTTTGGCGGATTTTACGTTGCAATACACTGCAAATGTTCCAAGCCACAGTTCATGTATCATAACACTTACGTTTACTTCGGCAATATAATTCGTCTATTTGAATGTAAGTTCAAGAGGATAGCAGATGGGAATCAACATTTATTAGAGAAAAACGTCCGATAGTACCCTGTTTCGTATAATTCCAGCAACATCAACAGTTTTTATGACATTCTATATGTTGAACATTGAAATTCAACAGTAAAATATACAGTATGTTTTCGAAAGTAAACCGTGAGCCATTGTGTTTGATGTGGGGGAAAGTGCATTCATTCATGTATGTTCCTTGTTTTAAACACAAATTCCAATCTAAACCAAGATTGTTTTTTGACCTGTTTTCTTTCTGCTTTGAAACGGTATATGCAGCCAGGTTTGCTGAACCATTAGTAAAACAGTTCACTCACTCTGTATTCAAGACGGGTTTCGCCAGGTTTTCTAGAACGTAATATTCATCAATACTTATGCGTACTAGCCACCACGTTGACATATGACGAGGCGACAGAGTTTGTGACATGCATTCTAAATTGTTATCCACCGAATGGATCGATAGGTGACTACGGAATCCAACCTTCAGTGTATACTACCAAACCATGTAACGCTACAATAAGTTAGGGGGGGTCTCCAACCAGCAAACCACCAGTACTAGTGATTGGCTAGTCAAACGTTTGATCAATGTTGATTTGACTAGTTTATCCTTGAAATTTGCCCTCGTAAAGTTGTACTATGTCCGATTTGCATTTGTTATTAGTAGTTAAGGTTTGTAGAACATTCCCAAAACCTTAAGTAAAAATTAGTCACAATCGATTTTCTGTTCATACTACAAACCCTGTATGACTTAATATTTCGTTATCAACCTTCATTTCGAATTACAAATGGTCCACTGTTCTTGACTGTTTTTGTTTTCAGTAAAAGCACAGAACACAGAAAATTGTATCTACGTCACTGGCTGAAACACAGAGTGTTACTATTACAAGGATACGTTTTGGTCATGCCTCTGGCGACTGACAGTATGTGGCGCCCAGGGCTTTAAAAGGTAGCCATCAACACTGACTTTGTATTGCTAATAAGCAGTTTGGCAGATTTATGATTTTAGATGAGACCCAGTTGTGAAATGTCAATATTTCGTCTGCATTCGAACCAGCGAAAGAAACCTCGTGTATAAACGCGGTAATCATTCTATCAGTTGAGCAACGAAGCCACGGCATGAGCGCAGAAATTTCACACTTGGATTTCAACGTGAAATGTTCGAGAAATCCCACCAGGACAGTCGATTCCTTGGATCATTTGGTGGATTCCATATGAGACAGTGGGACGGGTGGGTAACCGAGTGAAAATATGTAATTTCCGAGCTCCTGGCGTGGCTCTGTAGATCAGCTTGCCAAATTGAAGCATGATGTTTCTTTCGCTGGTTCGAAACCAGCGGAAGCCGTGATTTTTCACAGTTGGGTCTCATCCAAAAACACTGACTTTATTTTACTCAGATTAACTAGTTCCTTTTTTAAACTCATCTATCCTGCATCCCAGGTGTGAAAATTTTCTATAGTTTTGCACGGGAAACGAGTCAAGTGCCGTGCTGTATTCAATTAACTTCCGAAGAAACTCTTACATGAGCCCTACATAAGCTGTTTCGTATGTCTAATTTACTAAAATCCACTGTCCTCTGTGGCGGAAACTTTCAAATCGCCTAACCGGGCTTTGATTTGTTGTTTGAAATCTCCGTCAAGAATGCAAATTGGAAAGCGAACAATAGAAGTCATTTACAACGGGTTGCATTCACAGTGTTTTCATGATTAATGACATCTGACAGAATCAGTAAAGTCCACGTTCAGAATCAGAAGAACTAGGTTTTGTCACTCTGGATTGTGACATTCGCTAGTTGTATCAAGATTTACCTTCCTGGATCTTTTGATGACCGTCGCTGTAATTTACTGTGTTTCGTCTCCATCATTTTTGCGGTTGGTCAATACTTATGCTCAGTTAATCTTCAGAGTGTTTAAGACTATCCCTAACGGTAGGCTCTAGCTGACTGGTGTGCTACAACAAGATTGTGACTTGGCGAGACGATTCATGTACGACCAGCACTTGCAATGTTTCGACTGCCAGTACACAGCCTTCGACTTGAATCATTTGCACTGACGTTGAGCGTCCGTCTACTTTCTTATATTTGTTATTGATAAATATACATTTTAATTACACAGGATTACAGAAATTGTTGCATTTCAGACGGACCTGAGGTGCGTCAGTTTGTCAGGACGAAGGTGTGTCCACGGATGACCAGTCGAAAGTTAACATACTTTACAGTTTATGAAAAAGCGCCGATTTCGTGAGATGACGCACAACTTCGGAGTTGTGGAAAGATGTTACATTAGTTTCTTCCGACGTTACCACATTATTCACCAATACACTTAAGGTTCTTGATATAACTTAGTAGCACAGTGGTCAACACGGTTGTTTCGTGAAAGTGTGGCTAAAGTTTTCTCCTTCCGTTTTAAGGATAAACACTACAAACTTGCTCAAGCAGGACATGGACTCAAGCCTTGTGCTGTTTTGCAAAACTGGCTCACTGATAATTACGCAGCGATGCAACAGCTGCGATCACATATGAGCGATTTTAATCTTGTATAATAATCCGCAATCTGTCACTGCTCACTGATAATTGAGAGTGGTAATTTTCACAGTAAGACGAATATCTGCCAAAATGACTTTACGCAGCTAGTGGAACTATGCATACAGACGCACAAGACGGCTAAAACCATCTGCACTGAAGTACACAAGTGGGCTTACCTATACTGACACTCTCTGTTAATGATGCAAAGGATTGGAGTGTAGGGGCAGACTTTCTAATATTTGAAATTAAATTGTGGTCTCAATACACGAATGCCACATTTGTTGTTCTGCCTTGGACCAAGCATTTGCGGTTTGGTACTTGCCTGAATATCACAGCAATCATAGTAGACTTTACACACAGAGACGGAAAATGCACGTCCAGCGTTCCTTCACTTGTCAGTTATGAGATGATTAACTTACTACTGCTCATTATAAACCGACAACAGCCGACAGTTCTGTGTGACATAACGACAAAAATCCAGCCTACCGGCTTGAAAATTAGCGTGCCCGCGTTAAACCGATGTACAGACAGGCAATACTTCTCATGCCAACTTGGAAGACAAATATAAGAACATCTGTCCAAACTGTTCACCGACAGTGCGTAAGTAATTGTTTCATAAAAACGTTTGTCATCATGTCCATGCTCAACTAGAAAGCATGTGACGGTGCTACACATGCACGGCTCTTCTGAGGTTGGAAGGAAGATCCGCTAACCAATGGATATTCATGTATCACAGAACCAATGCACAACATTCCACCACGAAGCAGACAGAGGTCACGAGTCACGATAACAGGATCGCGCTGACGAGAATGGAAGGCTCGTAGGGGAAATGAAATTAGTCTAGTCCACGGGTGAACGTAAACAACACTGTAGTCGTTGAAACGAAAGATGTGCGAAAAACGGTCCACCGGTGAACACCTTGCACCGCAATCCAGTTTTATTTCGGCGTTTACTTGCTTGCTTTATAAAAGAACCTGCCGTTTGATTGTGAAGTTAGAATAAATTCTTTACCACTTACTGTGTCTTTTCTAATTATTTTAGGTGTATACTTATGTAGATCAGATGTATTAACGTCTCAAAACGCGTCCGGGGAGATTCTAGACAAGATATCGGAGACCGCCGACGCTCCCTCTGGACACGCACAAATAACTATGTTTTATTGTTCCCTTGAGTATTGGAAACAAGGTCCTGTGGCCAACTTTATTAAGAAATACACACAAACATACTAAAATAAATTTAAACTTAGTCGAAGTCAACTTTCCTTTTTTTGAGTTTGAACAAAACTAACAAAAGCAAGCTGATGTTCTGGTAATATCTCAGGAAACCATCCCTCTCGTCAATCTCTGTAGAACAAAATAAAGTGCGAGTTGGACAGGTAATTAAAAAGTGTAATGGCAAAAAGCGGTACCACAGCATACGTCTATTTTCTTCTTGCTTATCTGGCTGATCACTTAACTAAATTAAGTCGATCAAACCGGCCAAATTGTTAATAAAACGGAGCTGAACACTGTTATCTACTGAACCTCGGGGTGGAGTTCACATTCGAGTCGTAATAAGGATGTGCACTACTCTCGAGTTGGAACTCAAAAGAACTTAATATATGGTGCCCATTTTTGCAGCGGTGTAGGAAACGTCTGGATGACTGCGGATCTTGCAATTAGCCTTAAGCACTTTTCATTGTACCTCACCAGCAATCATGCAAATCTTATCTCTATTGGTCACTTCATTTAAGGTGGAGCAGTTTGACCACAATTGTGGGAATGTGCATATGAACTGCAAGCGATTGCATTCCTCAAGTTCCGGCAGGTTTAGCGAGAAATGCTATATGTTGGACACCAGTTGAGTTGCTTCTTGAGTGCCTTGTCTATCTCAACTCTTATTTCTTTCATTTCATTTCTGAAACCAATGTAATGATAAGCGTAGTTTTGTTTCGTTTTGTCGAGCCAGTATATCTTAGTGTAATTTATTGCTTGAACTATGATCTAATTCTATTAGATAATATATTAGTAACCCTTCAATATAAATCCGCTCAACTGCATCGCTTTGGTTAATGTGTGCAAATGTTGAGCTGTTGTTACATACCTGTGGTTATTTTTCAATTATTTACTTGGTGCGTTTTGGTTACGAAAACAGCTGTTTCTTAGCTCATGCAATAAACATTTCAAGAACCCGCAATTTGACTTTTCAGGACACAGCTAACACGTTTCAGCAAACCAGACGAGATAAAGTCGACCGAATTGGCCATTTGCACCTACGGTATGATCAATTAACTTCCTGGAGTACAACACGTGACGTTTATTGACTTCAGTCCCCAATTATGCTAATCGACTGTCACGAGTAATAAGCCCTAATTAGCTAAGGCTTTGAGCACACAGGAGAAAACCCTACTAACGTGAAAGGATTTCGATCGGAAAGTTGCGTCTGGCGTGTGGTAGATTTATGAACATATTGATCTCACCTTACAGAAAGAAGAATTTGCCTATCACCATATAAAAATGTGTTATTTGTATATCTCAGAATAGAACAAAGTTCTTCACATGTCGATTTGTGTGCGGTTTCTCGTAGCACTGCATGCCAAAGTGCAAACAGCTTAATTCTGGTCTACAAGTGCAACGTTTGTCTCTATTCAGACTTTTGGATGTTATTTGCATGCTGCTGAAAAACGTTATACCTGGTAGTTATTCGATTAAATTTGAGGGGAATTTGGTTATCATAGAATATTGAATTAGGACAGGTATCCCTGATAAAAGCTGCTGTCAGAAACTTCTTAAGAGCTGCAAAATGTTGTCTGCTAGACATACCAGAGTCTCATTGTCGTCTCCGTATTTTACAAGCTTACGCGCGCAAGCGGTCTTCACCAGTAGGGTAGACTATCTTAATTTGTACTCCACGCCTGACGTGCAATTCAAACCACATTCTCTACAACGACTAAGTTCGCTTTGTCGTCCGACAAAAGCATGTTGTTTCTGACTGCTGACAGAATCGGGTCAGTGGTGGCGCTCAGTAACGAGGGATTACAACTTGATTTGGACATCCTGTGTGTATTCAGAACTGACGTCTAAGTGGTCTAGTCCTTGGCAGGAGTTTCACTCCACTTGTTTGAATCAGTCACAATCCTCTACAACCAAAACGACTCCGGGCTAACATGTTATACTGCTGTTCACGCGTGCCAATTTTGTTATCAGAATGCAAGCTGCTGAAAGCTGAAGGTTATGGTTCATGAAACCCACATTTGCCGAGAAAATCTCTGGTCGACTATAGTGTTGACGTGATGCAGACACAAACGTCTTCGAATTAGGAAGAAGACAGTGTAAAGAATTAGACCTTACAGTGGACGGGTGTTTGAATATTTGTAGTGAAACACCTAACAAATATTAACACTGACGAACGTGGTTAAGATCAAGTGACTGACAGAATAATATACCGTATGCAAGAACATTTACTCCATGAAATAAGAAAGAAGCTTGAAATGGTGTGAGTTGAATAACCTTCATTTACGCAACAGGTGATTTTCTAACCGTGTTAAACGCAACAACAAAAGGCCTTTAACGTTGAGCGGTGAGGCAGATAATGTGAAAAGCGAAGTTGTGCGAACCGATCTGACCGTAGTCAATACGGAGACATCCAACAGCTTTGAAACTATATTAAAGTACATTGCACAGAACCGAAGTAGTCAGATGTTTGGTCAGCAAAGATGATCCAATTGGTTGAATTAGCGTCAGTGTGACAAAGATGAAGGTTTCAGTGGCCGAGAACCGTCGACAGTGAGAAATTGACGTCAATGGTTATTGCAACATTGTACAGTCTTAGTTCTTTAAACAAAATTACCTAATACCTTGTAGAGTTGGGCACACATCTAATGAATATTCTTGAACTGAGGGTGACACAGTTCATAACTGGCTCAAGATACTGGTTTACAAAGTGAGTGAACAGCATAATACTGTTTAATCCTGGATACCTGCTCCCATAAATGCACCTTATCAACGTGTAGTGCTGCTTTTACACAACTTCAGTTGAAGGAAGTGGATTAGACTTGAATGAAAATGTCGATCCCTTGTGTATACGCTTGGTTTTTGAACGGCCGTTGACCCAGAAGATAGCTGTTCGAAAGGTATGATGCAACATATGCACGCCGCAATCTAACAAACAACCTGCAAATTAACCTGGTAAAGGCCGTATGCCCTTCTAAACAACCCCAACTACAAATGCTACCAAGCACTTTACTTCCTGCGGGATCGTTCTGTAACATATTCTGCGCGTCCATGAGGAACAAGTTAGAAACGATTCCACTCACCTCCGTGCCAGAAACATTGTAACGGTGTGTACCCTTAGCTGTAGGCCATTTAAACGCTTGTGAGCAGACCTAACACACTATAAGCTAGATAATTAACGATTCTTGGAATCTATAAATATCTTAGGAGAAAAGTTAGTGATCAAGAAGACTTATGTCAGTAGTTTAGTTAGGACAACCAGCTTCTGCGGCTGTCAGTCATTCTTAAGGAGAAAATCATCCGGTAGGACCACAGTAAACCCGCCAGCTCGACAAGATGAACATCTGACTTTAAATGCTGTTATGGAAAGTAACTTTTGCGAACATCCGTGCCCAAGGTCTTTCGTTTTATCTAAGTACTGTCTGTCTGGATTGGAACAATTGTCGCTTATCACAGGTCAATTCAGACTGAACAGTTCCCTAGAATGAACGTCGTTTTTTGATGCGTGCCAATTGGATTGGTCCAGAAAGTGTTCGTTTTGAGCAGCATGTGTTTTGTTGCCATATCTGAGATCAAATTTATCTTGAAAACTCGGCTGTAATAACAAACTTGACTGGCTTTCCAACGATGCTTACTTTAGGTAACCAATGCGTATCAGCCTAATTACTCGCAATCAACAGGATAGACAGCGCAACCTTATGCGTTTAAAAAGTGAACACCGAGGATAGACAAATTACAAGGTTTAGTACCGGCGAATGAGGAGGTTCGCTTACCTTAGGGATTAGTTTTCATGCGATGCTAACACCGTTATCTTGTGATTTATTAGTGTTATCTAGACTAGCATCAGCAATAGTAGAATTCCACACTCATGTTAGTTGTAATATCATGACTTCCGTCCTCTCATCCAGCGTATACACTCTCAACCAGACTGGTGTCCAGTCTAATCCAGACAGCGCAAATGGAGTAAGGTATGATATGGGACGAAACGGTTTAACTCGGAACTAAACAAATAAGCGGCATGTGGAGCAAAATTATTACGCTTGGTGACTAGTAGAGCACGACCATTACAAAATCAAACGGGCTAGCGTTGGATCTCCACCACATGCTTCCGATTCCGACCAAAGTACCTACGATCAATGACCTACGTTCGCTAAATATCTCTCTTGCTGTTGGCCACTTTGTTCAAATGAATGGCGGTACAACTCTTACAGTCATATGATATAATTGACGATGTGATAAATAACAGAATTGTGCAAACACAACAAACGGTGCACGCATACAATCACCAAACGTTCAAACAGAATTAAACGGGTAGTTTAATTTATTGACTATCTTCATTAGTAAATCACCAAAATGTGAGTACAGATGGGAGTCGCCGAAAGTTTGATAACATTCCGTTTAGTTGGCGTAAACGAAATTCAAGTAATGTTGAGGAATTGAATGTTCTAACCTGTCAAAAGCGTTGTGAACTATCTGCGGATCAACAACGATTAGGCGTCGTCATCATCATACAGTATGTTTTATCTCAAACTTGGAAAAGTGTCCACATTCCAGCGTATTGTCGGCCTATGAGCATCTCAAGGTATTGCTGTTTACAAAATGTCCTGATTGATGACAAACAGATGTAATCTTTATCTAGTCCACGCTGTAGAATTCATTGAATGTATTACACGTACTTTTCGACACACACCCAACCATCTGAAGCGGTTCCAAATCGCATCTACAACAACTTTCCGAAATTATCTTCCAGTTTTCTGCTTCCCTCATTGGTGACGATTTTTCCTTCGAATTCAGCATGCAATTGATGGATACTAACTTCATTAACCGAAAAGTAATCCATCCTGAAGGGTTATCACTCTACCAGTAAAAATCATAGCAAAGCAGCGATGCTGCAGTTTTCTACATAGCACTATAAGGAAGTCCGAATTGTTATCATTGTAGCACATCCCTGTTCATCTCTTAACTAGTGAAAATGATCACATGTGCTTATATTATGTATACAATGCCATCCTGAGGAAGGAGAAACCAAGGAATGACATTGGACGTCAGCAAGCAGATTCGCTAGACAAACTGAATTTAATTACGTAACCACTTTGAGAGAACAATAAGTTGAGAATTATTCACAAAACTGGAGAACTCAAATAAATCCATGTTTCAAGAGAAGAAACCATGCGTTGCATCTTTCTGAACAAACACACAATGCCCATTTCATGACTGCTGGACACAGTGTTAAATCAAACAGGCTCTTTTGTGTACATTCTGTAACCAGTTTTACGAAGATAAAAGTTTGTCATCCTTTGAAGCGGTGCTTGTTGAGATACTGTTGCTGAGTATGTTTGGATTCGAGCAGGCAGTATTCGGAATTTGTTTCGTATGTAATCGTACTGTTGTAATTTGGAGTGCCAGCCAATGTAGTACAGCCTCAAGATGTCACCATCGATCGTGTAATAACAGCATGACCACCATAACTACCAGTAAAATAAGTTATATAGAGAGTATGGAACATTAGAGTACCGAAGTATGGTTATTGTGAGATCCGAATCCTGTTCGTGGGCATGTCTATTTGAAATTTTTATACAAAGTAGACATCTCTTAGTTACTATGTACTTTGATATTGAGATTCCTATTCCCTCAATGGAACTCTTCAAATGAAGGAATTGTTTTGAGTATAACGAAAGGTGTCTCGGGTTGATTTTGAGTACCGTGTATCGATTGTGTGATAGCATTCTCACCCACTCTCGACTTCTCATGTATCAGTCCCACTCGGTGGTCAAAACGATAAGACTAACCGTTTGTGGTATGTTCTCACATTGTTTCTTTCTAACACAATAATACTGACGTATATTCTTACTGTGTTAGCGGAAACTTAAAGCAGAAACAGAGATATCAGTTACTTGGTTTCATCGTGAACGTCCCATTATATCACACGTCTGACAAATAGTTTAAAATTTGCCTTCTACTACCAATTTAAAGGAATCCAGGTGTAGGGCTTGCGAGCTTTTGTGTGCGACGGGCTATTCAGACTGCTTGCATCAGTTACCAGATCGAAAATTATATCACTACTCCTAGTGAATGAATGCATTCACGAAATGAAAATGTGACCATGTGCACACCTTTGTAGGGTACTCCAGTGAACATTAGATTTTCTGCAGAGTAGTTTCAGTTTTTCTTGTACTTGCAGCTGATTACAATGTGAAACGAGTTTGTTCAGTCCTTTCAGCAGCTATCTGGTTTTACCTACAGTTTGGAATAAATATCAGAACAAACCGAGTTAAACTTACTTGATAAGTATTCCGATTTCTAATGATCTGTAGCAAGTATCAAACGAACATTTTTGTTATCGCTTGTATGAAAGGGCCTGACCAATTGCCTTTGAGAAAGAGACGGTTCTGTTTAGAATCAGAACGAATTTCACTTACATTGCTACAAGTGAAACTGGTGACAGTAGGTGTACCCAGAAGCTCGAAGCCGCGAATTGTGAAACCCGGTCCAACGATGCTATCACTTGCGCCACCAGAGCATTGGTGAGAACCCACGCAACGTCAATATTATTTGACTGTATGTTCATATTCTGTAGATCAGAATGGCTTATTATATGTTCCATGAAATGCTTACGTGAATTATCGTGAAATCATTTATCGCGTTTGCTGCATACAACATATTCTGGATTGGCTTCATGACCTGTTCCTTAAACTCTTCGCTGCTTATATTGTGTCGCCATCTCTGACTGCTTACGCAACCGCAGTAGGGACTTTTAGGTGCGAACGCGTATATTCAATCTATAGAGATCACTCGATTTTTTACCGTACATTTTACGAACTGAAATGCCTATATGAAAATCCAGTTTCATTTAATGTCTCCTCCATGTTCTGCCCGCATCAAAAAGTGTGCAGATGTGAAAAGTTATATATCACCGTGGTTCTTCAGACAGATTCTACTGACAGATTCGACTTTAAAATGAAATACCCAGCGGACTTTCACTGGAGACATACTTTAAACCTTCACTACCGACAGGAAATCCAACACTGTGAGTCTAAACAAATATGATATACTTTTGGACCGAAGAAGATGGATGAAAAAATGGTTGTAGCACAAAAAGAAGGACTGCTTAAACCAGTTAAAAGATGACGCTTGTCAAACAATCGCAAACTGAACACAATAAAACCTGGGACAAACCAGCCGACTCAGAACTACCAAATTAGCATGTATGTCTCACATCCCATTTCAAAAGTTGATCCTAACATGTTCACCAGTGTTTAGTATCTTTCTATCAAGCTAACTTTATAAAAATTCAGTCATATCGGCAACGGATTGAATAGTTATGTCAGTTTCGTAAGTCTTCTGAAGATGATATGCTTGCTGTTGAACAATTTTTGGAAAAAGTCTGGCAACTACAATCTTGTTTGTCGCTTAATTAGAAGCAGTACAGAAAGACTAACCTCATAGTTTTGGTACTTAGGCGCATTCCAGGCAATGAACTGCTCAGCCACAAGTTGACGGATGCCGGAACCAAGACCTGGTATAGGGTATGGATGATGATTTATTCCACAACTGACCTGTATTGTGATTACCGCTTGAAGGGTACTTGTCTTCCTGCATCATTTATAATTAATTCGCTTACTTTCTGTTGTCAAGCCACTCATCCAAGAAAATCACTTAACTTCCATCAGCTAGAATCCGGAAGTACCTTTAAAACTGGCTCGGCGCTGATGCCCATAAACGAATCTTGAGTGCAGTTTGCTTTGCACTGGGTTATTAAAGCCCGTAAAAAGATCAACTACAGCGCGGCACACACTAATTTCAGTGAGACTGTTACCAACAACCGATGCGATTACAATCCGACAATATAGTTCTCAGCTGTGTACCTAAAAGAAATCCATCCAGGTCCCATAAATTACTTGAGCAGCCATGCGCGAACCGTTCGCACGCTATTGAACTTTTAACTCGGGCATCATATTTTTATATGACGGTCACGTGTGTCATCCGTGTAAGTCTTTTTCTTACACGGGTAAACACATTATCACTTGTCTAAACTGACAACGGTTTATTTTTTTCAAGACTAATGGTATTTCATAAACCGCACTGTAATTGTGTAACATCTCTTCCTGTCTCAACCGTTGGTTAACGTGCTTAAGTCGTGAGCCATGAAAACTGTCACCGAGACAATAAGTATCTTTCAAATGGAAATAGTGACATAACTGGACAGTTGCACTATGTATGATATAAACAGCAACACAAAGAGCATGTGGTAACTTTGTGTCACATCGAAATTACTAAGCACTTGTCTCTATGACTGATTTGTAGGTATGGTCGTAATTTACATGTCCCACTAAATGACGTCGTAAAACAAACATTATTAACTTCTCTGCGGTCTATGCGAAACTTCTAAACTTTGAAAAGCTTATAACAAAAACTGAAGGCTGGCAAGCATAACATTTATTCGGGTGGCTTTCAGTTGACATTATTGATTCTACCGCATACCGCAGATGCAACAAATGTTTATGTTTGCCTAGACGACCAGAAAAACTTCCAAACCTGAACACCTTCATTCACCCCATTGTTATCACCGGTGCTATGGTAACCAAAAACTGTTCTCAGAAATCGTCATTAACAATGACAATAACACTTTCGCGATCGCGACTAGGTTAACTAGTGTTTAGTTCACAGCGTCAGAAGAACGCAAAATTAATTGGTTAACCAACATTCATGTCATACACAGTCCAACTGTAGTTTTCTCGTGTTAAATTTCCCCTTGATGATTCCTTTCCGACCGAGAAACAACAGATTTAACCAATATTGATGAGTATTCAGGAATTCGGTTATTTTCAATTTGAACATCACTCACGTTTGATCGCAGCATTTGCATTCAGCTTCCTTCGAAAAGAAGCACCAAACTCGAGTTTCGCTGTTGTTAGAGCCGGCCACTAGTGCGTATCCTTCCCACGACAGAAAGCAGCTGACTGGAAAGTCCATCTGGAATGCTGAGGCTGCGGTCAACTGTGATTGACGTTCAGTTTGAAACTCTTTTTGGCAGACCAATGTCGAAATTGGACACAGGCACAACCTTCGCATAATGCTGTGGGCTTATTCATAGGAAGGCTTGCGACGCCAAACATGCCTGTTTGTTTACGACAACGGTGATATTTCGATGAACGTGAAAGTAGCCAAGGCTACCTAGGTGATTATAGCGGAAGGTAGGCTAGGTTTCAAATCACTGGCGAAATCTGCAACCATTAATTAGCGACTGCCTAGACTAGGTGAGATAAGATTATGCGATTAAACTGACCTAAATCGAAAAGCATGGATTACGCCGTCGTTAAGTTGATGGCTTAGGACAGGAACACTGGTAAGCGGTATTCATATTACTGATAAGCAACAGGAGTTGTATTTGATATAACGTGAAGACTACTGGGGAATAACTGCAGATTTGGGCTGTCGATAAACGGTTTTAGCCAGCTCCTCCCTTATCAAACACTGGAATTTCATTTCGCCTCTTCTGGGACTAACAAATAGGTGATAGCTTTTCTTCGATCGAGAGTTAACGTTGGTTCGCATATGTTCCAAACAATCATGTTAACCACTTGACCAATGCATTCACGCCGGTGGCAAATATACAGAAGTGTGCTTGTTAATAATACTCGATGCTTGATCGTCTCCTGAGGAAACGATGACCAACTTGTTATCAAGAATCTGGACATTTCTCACAAGTTGACGTGGCTGAGCCTCCGTGTAGAAATAGATCGCATTTAATATGAACTTGATGAAACAATGGTCAACATATTTGTGAAAGACGAATTCGGAATACAGTTCAGATCTGTGATAAGGCAAACAAACCCATCATCAACGGGAAGTGACAAAATTGAGCCTTCATTATTGCGCATCTTTTCTAAAACAGCTCGCTGGAAATTCCATAGAATTGCGAAAGTCATGATCAGATACAAATGACATTCAAGTTACATGAGTATCCAAACCCTCACTGAATACTGGAATCATGTACAAACAAACAGTCTGGTAATCCTGATTACTTTTCATCAGCATTCACTCACTTACCCTGATTTATATATTTTTTCCTGGCAACTAAAAACACAATGGTTGCGAAAACAAAATCATTAATGTACTCACTTCCTGGTAGATCCATATGTGACCTGGTAACTGTATATATTACAATCTGGACTACACTAGACATTTTTTTTCTACGATTCCACTAGGAACGTAACCTATGTATAAGACTTATATCTGGTTTTCACTTTAGTTTATTCGAACCAGATGTTAAGCGGTAAACAACAAACATTACAATGAAACGTACACCGACTTCATCCCCCTATTTTATTGTTGGTGTTTTACTTCACGTTTGTTGCATTTCATATATGACACTGAATTTTCTCGTAAACATAAGAACCTTGCGTCTGTTATGATAATCAGCCTATTTCATTTTGAACCAAGTTATTTAACTCCACACGATTACCTGAGTACATATGAAATTAAAACTCACATGGTTCCGACTGTCCACTGGTTAATCGAGCAAGCTGTTGGCAGAGTAGTGTTTTACCAACTCCAGTTGCACCTAAAACTTGAACTTGATAATAGGTCATTCCAGGTTCATCGGCAAACAGTGAGTCTTCTGTCAGTGGCACTCCAAGAGGCACGCTGGGGTTACAGATAGAAGTCGGATAAACGGGTACAGGTGGCAAATATTTTGGCGGGGTTCTGCAAACATTTTGTACTTCTGAGTTCACAGATGAATAGCTCAATGTGGCTGCCATCATCTTCTTCTCCGATAACGGAATTTTGTTTCGATCCTCTTCTGTGCTAGCTCGTCGTAGTTGACCACGACATGGAGGCTTCAAGTATGCCGACTTAACGTTTTCGATACTGTCATTCGATCGTTGACCGGCCGTGCGTCTGTCTATTTGGACTGGGGACACATCTGGAGTTTCCATTCTCATAGAATGACTTCGGAAAGCTGCAGTATGGCGGGATGGCTTTAAACTAACCGCAGTCCTCGTCGACGGTTGATTTGCTGATCCGGACGGTGAATTAGCTATCTGACAAAAATAATCAAATTCGTCAACTGGTGCATTTGATCTTCTTGTTCGATCTACGCAGTCCGAATGTCTTCCAGCTTGAGGAGGTGGTTCAGTCTGGAATGACCGTGGTTGCCTGGTCAATTTGGGACGATCTCGACCCGCGTTTGCCGATAAACTATCC
The DNA here is from genome assembly GCA_013368495.1 of Paragonimus heterotremus. NCBI lineage: Eukaryota > Metazoa > Platyhelminthes > Trematoda > Plagiorchiida > Troglotrematidae > Paragonimus > Paragonimus heterotremus. The sequence continues at coordinate 107,309 of LUCH01000479.1, forward strand.
ATGGAGTTCATACTATCCGTGGAATTTTGTGATGTTGGTCGAGATAAGTGTCTGGAGCTACCAGAGTATAAAGTTGGGAACTGGACGGTTTGAGCGGTTTGTGATAAAACGGATTCTTGTATAGAATGGTTAGATAGCTCACGTGCTGGCAGTGATGTAGAGGAATTGGCCCTTTGTGTAATTTGTCTTGACCGTTCTCCACGAAATTCGTTGTGATCGGAGGAACTAGACGAATCTGAATTTTCGTGCACGTGACTAATTTCTATCGAAGGAGCCACCACCAGACGGTCACGTCTATTTTGTTGTATGTAATTTTGGTATTTGTTTTCTAACTGACTTGGTTTCGTTGACGTCTGACCATGACTGACCGGTGGACTCCAATATTCACGTTTAGTCTGATTAAATGGATGGTCGTGTTTGGGTGACAGAACCAAATTGTCGTGACTGTCCGCAGTACGTGTTCTTCCCTCAAAACTTGAAGCTCTGCCTACGTTACGTAGACCTGGTGGGCGCAGACTATCTGGTGATAAATAACCAATGTGACCGTGTACGTCAGAGAACTGGCGTTTCGGAAGCACTGAGGGCTCTTCGGGTAGCCGACGAACAGTGCGGGCTTCCGGCGCTGTATATCTGTAATCCACAGTCTGCCCTTGAGTCCAACGTTGATCTACAAACGTTCGAGGCTGACTATTCCGATAGGCTTGACGCCATTTTTGAATTCTTGTGTGACGTGCGGACGATTGATCGAAATCCAAATCACGGTTATCTGTACAATGAAAGTCAAGAGATAACTGATTGAGTGCCAGCCCACCAATTGGGTATTTTGTTGACGGTGATCTTACATGTGATTGGTTGAATGTGGCCAGAGGGAGAACGGGGCTAGATTGCCAAGTTAGGAAACGGAAATTTAGTTAGTTTCACCATATTTCCAAAAAACACTAGAATGCAATCTCTGGTGAGTAAAAACATCCGAACAAATGAACGAAGTTTCAACAAGCTGCATTTAACTCTGAACAATATCAACGGAATATACGTAGTAGTTTATTGTAAATTGCGATGTATCAAGATGACATATTTCAGATCAATTTTATTTTGTAGTAGTAATCGAAATAGAACAGTATTTCGGTCAGTTTATTTAAGCTGAACCTGTTTGTTAGTCAACCTGCCTTCAGTTCACAAAATAAGAAATAAAATTTATTGTGTTTTAGACGATAAGTTGCATTACACGGAAACATCAGCGCGCTGATCTACTATTTTCTAGTGCATGGCATTTATGTCATTTCGGTGACTTATTAAGTAAGCTAAATGTGTCGGTTGGTGAAGATTTTCGACTCATCATCGTTTTATTCTTCTTTTTCTTAGGATTGATCTGAGAAGTGTATCCTTGAATCATGAAGCTCATGATTATATCCAAACAACACGTATCTCAAACGTGGCATTCATTAGTTGTATTTTTCTGAAATACACATCAATCTACCATAGTTGATTGACTCAACATAGAAACGAGAAATGCTCACTGAACTTGTCGTTTGGGAAGCTTTTATGGACAGAATCAACGAAAATATGGGTTGGGAAGTGGCTGTTAAATTCTTAAAATGAAAATACTGACCATGCTACTCACGTTTTCTGTAAACTTCGAGCAGTGATAACTGATGGATGAGGACAACACTCGAACGAGACATACTCGCACAGTGTGCGTGTTCACAAGTCACTCTATGAAGTGAGAAGGTGGCTATCTGCCTTTATATCATTGCTACTAGTAACCAAATAGGCCACGGTGACCATGCTAACAATGTAGCATTTATGTAATGTAGCTTAGTCGTTTATCTTACCTTCCAGCATAGCCACGAAAGAACTGGTAAACATATGGGTTAGAAAGACTAGCCACAGTAAGGGTAAAAAAATTTATACCTTGAAAGCAAATTTTGTAAGACTAATACATGGTAAACTAATGGGCTTTGATAGACTTAGTAGTACGGGTTTTTATTGGCACAAAGGGCACGACCACATTTAAATATACAGTGTTACAAGGGATCGAACGCCAGGTGAAAACTTGTTTGCCGGCCACATATAAAAATAGTTTTTTGTCTGATTTTCAGTTGATAATGCTTGGAAAGTTTGAAAACTGCATAATTTTTGATTAGAATTAACTTGTATTATCCGGGGTGTGGAATCTTTTGGTTTTGAGTAATATAAATTAGAGATGGTGCTGACCGCGCCGAATTCATAAATAAGGTTTTCACAATCTCTACAAAAATTGCCTGTTAATACTTAACATAGTAATAGGTAACGACCTCAGTAAATGCGTCAGACAACTAACAGTTTGATCCTGAAAGACGACTGTACTCACCGTATCAGTTACCAAAGTTAATACAACTCAAATGTGTCACTATTAATAATTTGACAAATTCAACTAGTCTCAGACAATTGATCATAGCTGCCGCATTCCTATAGACTTTCCAGTCGGCCCCTTCCGAAAGGAGCACTAGACTCCTTTTACTGATCAGTAGTCAAAATACCGGTCAGCAAGTCAATGGTTTATGTTATTATAACTTGGAGAGAAGTCTTAGTCGAGGAGTCATCGATTAGAGTTAATAGATATTTACTGTGACTCCTTTCGAGGTAACCAGGCAACCTGATCATTACTCACAAGCGAAAGTGGTTGAGTGTTCACACATGATAATCCGGTCGTGCCTAACGTGAAGTCACTGGCGCAGTGGTAAACACGGTTGCCTCACGAACAGCATGTCAGTGGTTCAAGTCCCGGCAGTGACGATTATATGCACTACTGACGAGCTCTAATGAGAGCGAAACTCGAGTCTAGTGCTTCTTTTCGAAATGGGCCGACTAGAAAGTCTATGAGAATAAGACAGCTGCAATCAGTTTTTGGGAATGTTCAACTTGAAATTAACCAAATCTCCTGCTACTCAGTAGGATTAACACGCTGTCTGTTCACCACGTGTGGATAATCTTGCATCTAACGATGTATAGGTTGTATGGCAGAACAGTTCTCAAAGTGAGTTCGAGCACAGTTTACACTTTGGTTTGAAGACGATAAATAACCACTGATTAATGCACCGTTTTTCCGCATCTAATTAGAAGTAGTCATCACACTGGTTCTGGTCATGCATTTTTATTGTTCTCATTTTGACAGATACTTCTAGAAGGAGAGGTACTGATAAGTACAGTGTGTGCTACAAAGGCTTGTGGAACGGGCTATTTTATACACGTTTGGGTTACTAAATCTGCTTGTCCTAAAACTGCATGTATCCTGATCATGAATGGGCCAGATCACTGAACAACTGCATTGTTCAGCGAATGGACGCGCGTGAAGTGTCAGTCCGATGAATCCATCGACACCTCACTGACCATAAGCCCGGTTTCAATCAAAAAGGGAAACACCGCTACATCAATCTTACACAGTTGCTTCTTCATGTAATTATGCAGACGTTGAAATGAATAGGCGGATTCGTACCCACTGTTACAAGACGACAATGTCAATCAAATTATCAGGTTAGTGTGAAGAAGGGTGTTATAATTATATGGCAAGTTTCAACTGGTGCACCTGAAAGGGGATCGACCTAGCCAAAAATGGGTTTCTGAGCACCTGGGTTGAATTTGAACTTCAGTTGGTAAAACACCGTTAGGTTGCACAGTTTGTTGTCAGTTCGAGACTGTCAAATTTCTAAACTGTTCACTTTCCCACTTGAGTTTAAGAAATCTTCCATATCGCTAATTGATTGTGCTGTAATTATTAACATTCTCCATTATGGAATGTAACCACTAGGCAAAAGAAGATTACTGAGTAGCAAGTACTGCTCAGTAATGGGTTTTCCTATAAAAAACAGTTCCCACTTTATTGCGTTCTTTTCACCGTTAATTCTTGAAAAGTGATCAGGGGTATGTTGTCCTGAAAGCTTTAGTAAGTTAGTCGATATTCTATTGAGTGCCTAGTTAATCTGATTGAGACAGGAAACATGAAAAATACGTAAACTTAATGGGAACAACCTCAGTGATTGACGTTCCTTACAACACAGTTGTTATTATATGCATGGTCGACGACTTCTTTGTCTAGATTATTCAACCGAGGTGAGTGTACTCGGAGATTATGACCCGCTTATGATTCCACCAATGCACGTCGGATCGACAGTACGTTTCCAATAGGTTAACTGGACCGAGGATAGTGAGAATAATGCGGGATTCTACCTGGTCGTCCCCATTGGGCCGGACCACGTGTGCTTCCGCCCCCCCCCTTGAACTGACTTACGTTTGCATAGGTGTGCACAAATGTCCACATAGTTTCTCGTGGAAACAGTATTTAACTAATGTCAGAAGTATCCACCTGATACGTTTGTCAGTTTGACGCTTCAAAAATCACATGCTTGAGTGACTGAGTTCTTCCAGTCAGAGTATGTTTCAGTAGCGACAGACATCACACAAAAAGGTGCAACTAACTAGAATGGACTACGCTCTTTGATAGTCCATGTTCAGAGAATTTCTGCGCACACATACCTCTTTTATACTAGAGGCAAATCTGCACAAACTCATGAGTGGTGTTTACACTTTCTCCGAAACTTCAATTTGCAGATTCTCATTTAAACGCCATTCTCATTCTTCTTCCAGGTCATAACTACCGATCATACGAAACTAAAAATCTAATTATAAAAACCGGCGGAATACGCAGACAAATTGAAAAATTTGCATCATCTTATTCCATTGGGGTGAGTTTCTCCATTTATTACTGAACTACTTCACGTGTTGTAAGTAGTCCGGTGATGAATCTTTTTGAAAATTAGCTTAATGGTGACTGTCTTATGCTCATTCACTTAGAAATTCTACTGGTCACCTGAAAAGGTTGGTTTTTGGAAGCCAGTGTATAAAGTACTACATCACAGTGTTGGTCGTATAATCTGGAACAGAGGGAATTCCGAATATTAGGCTTCGGATCTATGAAAGTCCGTGCTATGGAAAATTTTATTAAAAAATGGCACAGTCGATTAGAAACGGTGTAGACATAAAGATAGAGGCCAATCTCATTGAAAGTCCAATTCAAATGAATCCGTGAAGCACATGGATTTCTGCTTCAAAGGCGACAGAAATACAGGACTCGCCGGAATATCGAACGTAATGTTGTCGATTAATGATATTTGCTGTTTAGTGATGTCATCGAAAACAATAATAAATATAAACTTCTGGGTTGTGATAATGGAACATTTGATCTAGGTTATTCCCTTTTTCAGCAGTCTCCTAGGTAATAAGGACAACCAATCAGGCACCCCCGGCAATTTCAGGAGAGCCAAGAATAAGCTGTCAACTCTCAAAACTAACAAATGTTGAATAGTTTCTTTTGATTAAAAGGTGACTGATACTGAAATTTGATTTGCCGAAAACTCTAGTTATATACAAGCAACTAAAGGCCACATCGGTTTTGCTTGGAAAACGTAGGTCGCGCATCCGCCTGTGTCATTGTACACCTGTTCCCTAGGCAACTCACTAGCACATTCATGAAGCAAAAAACCCACTTATACCTCAGTTTCAGTTACATTCTCAGTGTCCCAGTTGACTAGTCGGTGATTTTTGAATGGAACGTGTTCAAACTTCTCATTTGCACTGCGTTGATACAATCATGTTTATCTGTCAACAAATGGACAAACATGTGTTTGACCGCTGTAACAGGTGAACGACACGCCAGAAAAGTAAAACTGAACGGTTAGGCTGTTTATCTTGGTGATCGAAGGTGCTATTTCTACAGAGCACTTGAGCCAAACTTGGTTCTGATGACCCTACATATAATGTGTATCATGTGGTGGTATTTAAATGAAAAGGTCAGTGACGCAGAAAATTTGGGACGGCTGACATTTTTACTTCCGACGTCTTGGTTACCACGGGTAAATGTTGTCCAGGAAATTTTTCTATCAAATCGGCACACGTGCTAGCAGATAACTAATTCAATCGTGTGGCTATGGTTGCCTGTTCATCAACTAGTCATCAGATTCCGGTACTACCCTCTGTGTATGCGTGTGTGCTTACGCTTAAGAAATCGCCAGTGGTATTGATCGGGGTAGCTTGAACTGTTCATTCCGTATCGCGCCGTGATCTTTAATCAGGTGTGTCGTTAAGCCTGCCCAGACGAACGAGAGGTTGACAACATCACTGGGCCTGACATAAGCAGAATGGATGCTGATCGCAGGGGATTCCATTCGGTGGAGGTTCCGAGCACTGTCATAATCAGTGTTATCGTTTTCAGCCAATGCACGCAATGATCCTGTCGCGTTCCAGGTTTTTAGCTTAACGCGTCCCTTGGCGATAAACGTGTATCTGTTTTGTTTTTCTTGATACAAACCTTCAGCTGTCTGGATCTCTGACCGATGTGTTAAACCAGACACTGTAAGCAGTTTTTCCCAAAAACACAATTGATAGGAACACATGCTTAGACTGAATACTTCGGCTTCTTCAGGTGGTATCGTAAAGTGTTGTCAAGGCGAAAGTATATGTACTGATTTCGTGGTTTGTTGAGACTTCCCTATTTCACGTGTACCCACTCTACAGGGTATTTCGAAGAAGGCGGTCCATTTTTTCCCGCCATCCTTGTTTAATTGTACTACATTTGTGGTTATCTGTTTGTCGACGAACTTTTCTGCAATCTTGTTTTATTGTAACAGCGCAAACAAACGGACAAATTCTTGTTGTTAGCTGGAAATTTTTACAGGCGAATGCGTTTCTAACAACCCCCTCTGGACAAACTGCACTGGAATATCAACTCTGTTCATGCATGCACACTACTTTCTCCGTTTCACCATTGAAAACCTTCAATTGGTCTCATGTGGATCGTTTGTTCTGTTTTCATTTTGAAACAATGAAACAATCTTCACTTCTATGAAAAGAGCAGATGCAATTTCGTTTTGGACAACATCAAAAGAAAACGTTCTGAAGTGGAAGTTATTTTTCAATGTTGTGTGACTTTCAGTTCATATGGTGCAACCCAAAGGAAACACACTTAAATTCTTTCCCAAGTTTAATATGATTCTTTCAGAATGACCGAAATGGCCACGAAATGCATTCGCAAAATTGAAGTAATTGTCACAGTCTCAATGACAAGTTGATTTCGTGCGTACTGTTAGACTAAGCCACCGAGTGCCTTGGGGTAATTCATAGGTCATCGAGTTATCTGGTTGTTAAATACTTGAATTATTATGAATGCTTTCTTCCAGACATTCGGATGAAATACTGTCCGTTCAACGTACTCGAGCAGTGTCAGAATAACTCATCTTATATGTCTGACAGCTACAAACTTGAGTATTTCACTCAAGGTCATTCGCATTACTGTTAATCAACTGTCAGCAATAACCAAAAATTAAAGCCGGTGGAACACGGACAACTTGAAATAGCAAACTAATCAGTGCTGAGGCACATGGGCTCAGTGGGTGAGAAACGCTAGCTCGGTGGATAAATGTTTTGAAAAGACATGAGCCGTTCACGAAGGAATTATAATGTTTGATGTTCTGAACTTTGTGTTGTAAAATGAACACTTACGGACGGAGGAACTTGTTGATAAATTGAACGTTATAGACCTAAATGGTCGTTGTTATCATAGTCCGGTGCCGATACAACAAGGTTTCAGTTTAAACCAGCTCAACTACATTGAGGATAATTGAAACATTTGATGGCAGTGTGGTCTTAGTCTGGAAGAAAGTAGTCCCCCTCAACGTAAAAGCCAATGGAGCTCTCATGTTTAGTGGTGTGCAGTGAAAAATATAACCGGTGAAATTAATGTATAGAAAATCCACCTGGTAAACACGTCTTAAAAAGACAGTATTTGACATAACATAGTTTTCTCCCGTTTATGTAGTCAGCCGGTTCATTTGTTGCGATGGTATTCACATTGATCAAACAAACGAAATTACAAGTCAATATTTAACACTGGATAATGTGATAGATAAACTTATTGATACAGTCGAGTGGCCAAGCACGAAATCAGATGAAGAGCGCGAATTCATAGACAGTTCAGTCTGCCCACATAATCAGTGTACCATGCCAAGCTGATTTTACTCCCACGCGATGGAGGAATTTTGACCGAACAGTGCCAAATAATTGTGTGCGAATGAATCTTTCGCAAAGGTTACTCATTCGCCTTGGAGGTAACCGATGGATACTGATAGTCCGATTCCTTTTGGTGTTACTTACTTATCCAGTGGATTGGAAAGCTTGTTTCAGTATGTAACTGACCAGACAAAACAAGTCACTAGCCTCCCGATGGGTTGGTATATTTGATAGAGATGACCCAAAATTTCAAACTGAAGATCCACAGATTGTTGTGCCGTGAACTGTCAGTTAGTGAACCCCACCGCATTCCGCAGCTTGCCTACCTGAATTTTTCGACGTATAACCAGACGTTGCCCTGAGCGGTGATTTCACCAAAACAGTTTGCCACTTCACGGACCCCCGGGTTGTCTAAGCTGTATCATATACGGCGAGGTCCCAAACAATCACACTCTGTGAAGCTTATGGACACGAAGGGCCTATTCTGATACCTGACGAGCGAAAATGTAACTAGGTACATTGAGCCTATTCACTAGGATTCCGTAATGATTGGCATGCCACCTGTTGACAGCTGGCAGTCTTTACCAGTAGACCGTTTATGGAGCGTATATGTACTGTTATGGCAACCGAAGAAGACTCATGCAAATTCAAAATATCAGTGCACTGTATAATTTCGTATCACTCCCAGGAACTACAGTTGTTTCAAAGGGCTTATTAACTGAATGTATTCACTACTTATAACAATTGCCAGTCCCGCGTTATTTGTATTGCACGAAATAAAAGATGCAATACTCTCATCAGAGTTGTTCAAAGGTGTTTGTCCTTGGCGAGGCCCTGACAATCCTTGGTCAGATTTTCGTGAGACGACTGTGTTAATCACTGTGCAGTTGACCTTACACTGAACATGACGGAACTTTCATGTGCAAACGAGCAGCCAAACTCATTGTGTGTTCAAGTTCCAACAGGAATAAAGCTTAAGCACAGAGATGCATTTACTTGGGGTGATGATAACAAGCAAATGCTTACAATAAACAACAAAACAACATTAATTTGCGGCGTTTAAAAATCTTTAGGAACAACCGAGGTACTCTTCCTGAAAATTTGCACAAACAGCTGTTCTAACGCCCGGTGGGTTTTTACATGCAACACCCCAACAACTGTGGTATGCATAGATGAAGATAAATCAGAGCGCACTTTGCTGAAAGTTTGTCATAAGATTCAACATGTGTTGGTGAAAAGAAATGACCTAGCCTAACCAAGCAAGCGCTACCGCACACTGGTTGCCAAGCAGTGTCAGACGTGCATTCTTTGGAAGGAAAATCGATTGATATAAAAGCAATGTTGTACAATGTATGTATGGGGAAGTAGCCACAGATCGTTCCCAGACGCTAAACATAGTGGATGTCACTTTGGATTTTGAAATGAGGTTTACTGATGTAAGCTCACCATTTTGATGTCAGAGAAAGTACATTGTAAAGCTAGTCACAGAAATCCTGTTTAATTTCACGACAGATTAAACAAAATTGTCCTAAAATGCCACTTTCAGTTTGTGGTGAATGATAAACCCACGGAACTGCTGCAGATGCTCACATAGGTAATCCATCTGGATGATTCACTTAAATAAAAGTTGATAGCAAATGTAGAATATGAGACTCGATGATATTTTTTAATCATTCCCCCTTAAACGTTTCAGAATCATGTTTGAATGAAATCAATTCAAAATCTTCAGTTACTTCAGGTCGGGTCCGGTTGACCAGGGATTCACAACACCCGAGCGATGAAAAATATATTTATACAATGTTCCTCACAAATAAAAGTAGAAGTACGTAGATATTTTTATGCAGGCAAAAATGCTAGTTTAAACAATATGAGTAAATTGTTATAAGGTGAGAAGTGATTTGTTTTGTGCAACAGTAGTCCAATAGTGAGAACCATCACCCTGTAGACAAACGTTCGTCAACTCATGGGTATAGAGAGCTTAGGTAATCGTCGTAAAAACTGCACTAAAAGAACGAGGTATGGGATGAATAACAAGCAAGAGTGATGAGTAATATCTCAGTTGGGCTGATATAAGCTGAGGACAACCTAGAACTGATAGCAGCTGTACAATTCTCATGGATGTTTCAGTCAGCCCTATTTGAAAGTGAAACAACATACATGAGCTTTTGACCTTTTTTGTCTCCCGGTGACACACACCATTGAGGTGGCATTACTCACAGACAAGTGTGACTGAACACTCGTAAATGTTGATTTAGCCGTGGCGGTTGTGAGAACAGTGGTGTAATAATTAACGCCCTTCCTTATGACAAGATAGTCAGCATCCATGTCCTGGCCCTCTGTAAGGATATACAACACTGATGAGCTCAAACAAGATGAAAACGGAGTTTAGTGATTCATTCCAAAACAGGTCAGCTAAAGATATTTTGGGATTTCAGTTATTTATTCGGTGGTGACTATCCACATATACTTACATACTACTTATCATACTTTTATAAGGAGGTTATATAGTTGCATAGTATTGAGACAGAGTGAATCAAAATGTGTGAGAACGAATAACTTCCTGTGCGTCAAAGGTATACAACAAGAACACCTGTAACGTTGACGTCTTTAAAAAAATATACCTTAATCGCAACAGAGAACATAGCTGATGAAGGGAAAATCGGCAATAATTAGAATGTCCAAAAGTTTATGTATGATAACGAAGTTTCGAATGTTAATGGACTGAAGCAAACTGTCACACACTGAAAGTGTTCACTATATGTACTAACGGAATCGGATTAACTAATGCTTATTGTCGATATATTTGCTTGCGAAACGCAATAAAAATTCTTCAGTATACAGAGGCTGATATCCTTTGTCATTAAGTACAGTTTGATTCTGTCGGAAGTTAAAAGTGTTACATCTTAGTACTTTGTGTTATGTTTAAGGTTCCTCGCGAAAACGAACGGGCTACTGTGGTTCCATCATAATGAAGTAAACTGCTGTTCCAAATCCTCTGTGTTTAGCCGTCAGGTAAAGACGTAGTACGTTGTTAGAACTGAAAGTATCCTTAAAAGACAGGCAAGTCAAGAACACAAATACAAAAATAGGGGACGTATTTGACAGCTTGAAAAACTGTAGCTTCTGTAACATCCCGGAGTGTGAAAAATGTGAATGTCGGATAGAAATTCAAAAAACCAGCTTGAGCGTGCACTGAAGTTTTTCGCTCAAATCTGCTGCATTTTTGGGACGGTGCTTACATCGTATAATATATGATCAGTGCTAGAACGATATGACGAGCAAAGTAGAATAATTCCGTCAACTGCTCACGTAGACACTCACGTTGTTATGCTGAAAATTCCACAGCGGTTTTAATGATTTCTCTGGAAAAAAATGTTCTCTCGGATGAACCCAGTTTTCTGCCAGTCCAGAGAAGTACACATCCAGTATATACCAGTGCGTGATCGCACGCCGAGATAGTCAACAGGGAAGTCTATAAATTTTCTATCATCAATGTACCTAATGTTTTGTCTCTGGACGTTTAGTGTTATACACGAGGATTAACACATACGTTCTAGGCTACTGCAAGGACGCTCTGACAAAAGCCAGACAACAACGATTTGAAAACAGTAACTTTGAATTGGCGCCGAAATATTGTAACAGTTGTGCCTATGAGGCCAGGGGTGGGCTGAAAACTCCGATAGAAAAGACGTGTTTCGATTTTTATGTGGGCAACAACTTGGCCACCGTTGTTGGAACCGTCGAAAATGGGTCGAGAGCAGATAGTTGTTGTTCATCAGAATAGACATTAGCTAGCCCTGTGATTGCGTGGCTTCAACAAAAATATCGCTGTATTACGATTTCTCAAAACAAAATATGTTACATCTTTTAAGACTAATCACACTCAAAAAACCCCGTTCACACAAACACCACATTCTGCGGAAAGTATTTTTGAGTTGTTCACAGAAAAACCTACTGACTACTAGACTTCAAGTTATCTTCCGTGACTATGTGCACATCAGGTGTGGGCTTTCGACAGCGATTAATAAAGATGACTCAGGTTCAGTCAAAGTTGCTGTAGTCATCTTGCAAAAGCAAGGAAGTCGAAGTGTGTCCCAAATGATTTGCTTATCCGTTTTTGTATCGACTGGATTAATCGTTCTCCTAGGAATGAGAGACTGCTTTCTTCAATAGTGTGTGAACAACTTTGGAAATATTTCGCACCTCGCAAAAGTACTTTTGACGAATATACATTTCGAATGAGGTTTTTTCTTGCTGATTTGGACCATTTACTGGATTCATTAAGTGAAAGTGTGACAAACTTTAAGAAATGCTGCAATATTCCTACATTTTCTCACCAGTTGCATCATCATCAAGTAGCTTCCTGCTGATATAGTGAATAAACCTTTCACCCAATATACTGTGCAATACCGTCATATCCGAACACGGTCTAAAATTGGTTTTTGTGTGGGTGGACCCTTCAGATTACTCACCTGGGCTCAAGATATAACGAACTGTATGGTTTGTTCCGGTGATCACTAGAGAATTGGTGGACTGCTGTTTCGGACTTACTGGGTCTCAGTAGCACCACACACACCCAGAACTTGCAAAACGACCAGTGGCTATGTATCAGGTTGTAATCCGGACGCTTATTAGACCAGGGCCACAAGAAGGGTAGTGAACTGCTTTAGTTTTGATGCGTCCCATTCTGGAAGGCTGAAGTGGATCAGCCACTATGACTAGCCAATAAACAAGCATAAATTCATTATGGCCTTGACGTGTTTGGTACCTATGAGGCCCAAATGGCTGAAAAAACTATCTATAACTTTTCAGGTGGTCAGTTTAATCAACTTCTCGCGGAACCCCTCTCAATCATCAATTGGACCGTGGTGGATTTATGCTCGCTCGCCAACTGACTACAAACAGTTGACCGACTCCAACCTGTGAGGAGTCTGTGAGATGAACGGAAGCTATAAAAGTTAATACAACCGTTTAGATTTGCGTCTTAATTTAGGTAATTATATTTTACCAAATAGTTCAAGCAGTACAGAGCACTCTCTAATGTCCACAGCTTTGACACATCAAATAACCAACTGAAATGGACCATAAAATATGTTTTCTGAAGTATGGAAGCACACAGTTTAACGCTGATCATGAATTAAGTATTTTTGTTCTAACTAAAAAGACGGAATTATACAATCTGGAGGTTCAGTATGTTCTGCACTTCTAAATGGATTACGATTTATACATATTACTCAGGGAATTCTGAGTAGCAATTTTTACATACAACCGTTTAGAAACAAGTAATGACTGATACTGATGAGTAGTCGGGGATTTGGTTTATTTCAATTTGAACATCACTCACAATTGATCCCAGCTGTCGCATTCGCATAGACTATCCGGTCGGCCTCTTTCGAAAAGAAGCACTAGACTCGAGTTTCGCTCTCATTAGAGCTCGTCAGTAGTGCATATCATCGCCACTGCCGGGACTTGAACCACGGACATGCTGTTCGTGAGGCAACCGTGTTTACCACTACGCCATTGACCTCACGTTCGAAAGGGGCCGACCGGATAGTCTATGCGAATGCGACAGCTGGGATCAATTGTGAGTGATGTTCAAATTGAAATAATGACTGATACTCTTTACCTTGATCGTAAATTTAAATCTGTAGTTTGCTCAATGCTCACTATCTCTAAGCCAATCAACATGTATGTCAATCGTGAGAACGATAGAGTAGCAAACAAGACTTGCTTTCTATGTTTGATCATCAGGAAAATTCCGACACAATGAATGCGATTCACCCTAATCACTGCTTTTTATATTTACTGTGTTGTTATTAGCCTGATGACCAGACACAGTAAACAAATGTTGTACGCCACTTTGTCTTTCTCATGAAATCAGTGAGTATTTTCGAACGAATATATATCATTGTCCAGAATACACTAACCCGTGGCTGAAAGTTTAGAGGTGAACAAATAACCCGCGGAAACGTTTTCTTTTATCAGAAAACATAATAACAGGAAGGGTTTTCTTATCGTACAGCCAAATGACACAAAGAAACTCGTGTGTCATACCTTCGCGACAATCTAAGCAACAGGTGGTCGAATCCACATAACGCTGTTTGCTGATGGTGAAGGTAGGTAACCATTCCCATTCACCATGTTCTGTGTGTTTATAACACTACGTACAGTATTTATTACCCCATGCTCTGTCAGGATAACCTTCTTAAATGGTTGCCTTATTCTGAATTCATAATTAACATGCTTAGGACCACAGTTATATTTGATGAATTAAAGAAAATCCACGCCACTGATTATGACCTAACTAGGTGGCTCCCTGAGGTCAGTCACATTGATCAATGAAGAGTTTATGCGCAGAAGTTATAACTAGTGCACGTTCTTTGGGTTGGCGCTTAACTAATCGGATACCTGGGATGAATGATGGCAACTTAGAGCAAAGTTGACCATAAGATCCAACGCAATGTTGGCGTAATTGAGTTAAATTCCTGATATCTGATATCAGTAGCTTAGTAAACTGCATGGGTATGGCTGACGAAAGTAAACTTATATCAAGTATCGAAATGAACGTGACAATCCAAGACCAATTTCACCCATGGTTTGTCCCTTGTGATAAATGTATCCAGTGTGATATCCTCACAAGCCAGTCTGTGTCATGTGAGATGCTCTGTGCTACACATTTGTTATTGATAGGTAATTCACTCAGGTGAAATGGTTGTTTTCTACAGTATACTTAATGCGAACAAGGTGTAAACGGTGATAATCCTGAGCCGACTGGAGTCGAAAGATACTTATGGGAGTAATCTGAATGATGCAACGCCAGACAGTTAACGAAGTTAACTGTACACCGTTTTTGAATGGATGAATGGATGGGACGATCACTATTAAATACGGTGTAACAGAATAATTGCCAGCTAGACGCCAGTGGCGTATGACAGCATGCCTACGTCTTGAGGAGTTATTGCTATTGACGAATCATCCCACGCAGGCCGACACCGAATTCGCCCTGTGAAGCTTACGTTTCTAGTAACAGAATTTACACAAATCAAGTATGTAAAATGTAGTTGGTAGGACGTTCAAACTAATTGGATTATTGATGCTAAAACACCATGTAACAGTTTATGATAATCTGAAAATAGTAGATGTGACGAGTCTGAGTTATCATTCTATTCACGGTAGTGACAAATAGGGCGTCTCTGCGCTGCACACGAGTTACACCTAGGCCACTAAGCCAATTCGGGAGTTTATAAGTTAATATTTGGATTCAACCTGTCACCCATGCCGATGCTAATTAGGAACTCACCAAGGGATAACTTCAGCCGGCGAAATGTTTTGACAGCATACAAACCCGAAATATCCTAACTCTACTTACAGACCTTGATATTTTGTCGGTAATGGGTGTTGGTGGACATTCTGATGTCAAAGCATAGATGTGAGGGGAACTTAAATCACTGGAATTCCAGAGGATTGCTTCGCCAGGTGATAGTATATATTACAGGGACAATTTCCTATTTATTTATGTTTCTACTCAACGAGGCAAACAGTGCTTTGGCTTAAAACAACGTAGCTTTTCCAGCAGATCAACTCCATCAGTTCATGCAACCATATTGCTTTTGCCAAAGGTTATTTACCAACAACCTTCCGATAAATCTTTCCATTAGTTAGAATTGGATGTCCTGTAATCTGTCACAGTCGAAATCACGAATAACGTTATAATCGAGTTTATCACAACCTGTTTGTCACGATATCCCAGCATGTGCTAAGCGCTCGCACAAAGGCGACGCACATACGAGTTTACGGAACCGGTTGTCATTGTTGAGCTGATGTGGCAATTTGGGCGGGATGAAGTCTTATCTGATTTTGTTGTATTTGCCTCAGTACCTGGATGGCGTAAAAGGTCGTCTTGTCTTCTGTGTTCTGAAATGTAATCTACACGAAAAGTGTGAACTGCCTAGTTATTCTTGAATTTGTTCCCCCACCTTCAAAACACGACGAATGAAATAACTGTCGTCTTTAATCATATAAAATAAAATCTGTTGTACTGAACATTGTTCTTTCTTATGCATGGTTAGGATTTAGGAATACTAGTCAAATAGATGGCTGGCAATTTGGAAGGTGAAATTATCTGAACTTTCTGAATTTCTGTTAACTAGAAAATCTTTCTAAATCGGCTGTTTGACCGTTAGCTTCAAATCGCCACGTGGTGACTGACGTTGACTCACAGTACATGAAGTAACCTCTGCAACTAGCGAACATACCATACCACAGCTCAGAGAAACCTCCGGTGGGACAATAAATATCGAGAACTGCGGATCAACATAGTATAAATCCACGACTTAAATACCTTACAGATGCTAATGACCCTACATTCAAGGAGAATTAATATTAGAAATTTGGAAGGCGATAAATCAATGTTCTTGGCAGTCACCGAAACCTTCTTATCGCCTGAAACCAGAAGGTAAATTTTCATTTAGTTTGCAAACTTTCATTTCATATGCCTGTTGAAAGAAACGTTTATCGATTGTGAGAGCGAGCAGAGTGTCACTTTATGAACACGGCTCAGAGCTCAGTTGTGAGTGCATTTTCTCATTTATACAGAAAAGTGATCGAGTAACAACTGTCACTAATGTTTTTTTTTAAATTGAAACCATCAAGTCAGGTTGATGTGGATGCAAATCTGAATAAATGTCAGTGTTTGGTAGCGAAACATTTGAGAATTGAAGCTAACCCACAATCAACTTAGTCCCAGAAAAAAGCTTGTTCACCAGGTTTCTCAAGCAAACTAATATCGGGTAGGTTTTTCACATTTACACGGTTTCGAAAACGCATGTAGTTATTCTCAAATACCTAGTTATTATTTGTTTCCGCAAAGTGTTTTTTCCAGCGAGTTGGAATTATTTGTGGTAGTTCCGACCAAGTAGCAACGTGTGCAACGGTTATCATTGATTCCGATTTCATTGCACTAATAACCAACGTGAATCAACAAGTGAAACTGTTACCAACCTTTTCGGGTTTCTAAAGCATCTAAATTATGACATTATTGAAATATCTAAGGTTTTGGACTGCGCCCAAGAAACCTATATCGTTTACAAAGACAGTCAATCTGCGCATTTACCTAGTGACGTGCTGTTGATTGCGTACATTGTGTCCTTCACAAGTGTGTTCATTGTATCACAGAGTAGAAATAATCTAACAAAAGAACTGCATTCTCGGATTATGTACCACGAATTGCTGATTCGGAAACAATAGTTTGGCTAATGCAGGATTCCATTCCTGATGTTGTAGGTTTGAAAAACTGTAGGGTTATTTCGGAGATGTAACTTGAAATACTGCCAAACCAGCAGGTTCTGACTAATACAGACCGGTCATGGGGCCTAACTGGGACATTCAGCAAACGGGATAACTCCAGTTGGAAAATCTAGCAAGTTATCTGTTTCTGCATGTTTTATTAGACACGCTAACGCGGAAAGTGGCTGTCAAAATGATCTCTTTACCCCAGTGGATGAACTTTCGGGGGATAAACAAGCATTAATAAGCTGAAAAATCGGACGGCACAGTGACTGCTAATTTTCTTGTGTGGTTAGCTTCAACTTAGTGCACGTTTGCCTTATCTCTGAATTAGCTTCGTTTAATAAGATTATCCTAGTCTTAAATGAATATTACAATAATGAGAATACATTCATCTTGATAGGAGACGAACAGACTTTTTTAAGAGATGACGCAAAACGATACAATATTTGGATGTTATACTCAACTAGAGGCATTAATTTTTCTTTCAGTTGTCCACGGAATGTAATGAAAATATGGGTTTTGATATTCAAGTAGCCTTCAATATTATTCAGTTGAAGTGTTTTGCTGTCATTTATTGTTACAGTGTACGTATACTTTTATTAGGATACATAATTTGGAAGTAGTCAAACTTATTTTAGGACCGGTGAAACAAACTGAGTTCAACATTAATTAATGTTACCGGTTATGTTGACGTGAGAAATCAGTAAGGAATAACTGATCGGTCAATGATTCAAAGGTTATGATCACCACGGCATGGGTCACGAGTTATTTCTGTTTGGTTGAGGTATTATTCTCTTTTCGATCACACTGACTGGATACAGGTTAAGACAACCTGATCTGTGGAAAACTACGCAAAAATCGTTGTTGATTAATCCGTTTTCTGAGCAGCTTCCTTTAGACAGGGACACCCTGGTAGTCTGGATAGCGAAATTGGGTCCACAGGCTTTATAAATTAGGTAACATTTCTATTGTTTCCGTAACAATAACTTTTCATTGTAAGAGCCTACCCATGTCAACTAAATGTACAGCCACTTTGATTGGAAACGGGGTTTTGGTATCAATCCCTAGTCAATGTAGTCCTTATAACAGCACATTGCTAATTTCTTATTTACAACTGAGTCAGGTTGCCCAAGGGAACAGGTTAAGAAATATTCAATGTCTTTAGGTCTTGGATGAAAGTTTCACCATAATAAGTGTGTTTTTCCTATTAATAATCTAAAAATGGACACATCACAGCCAACCACAGATGGACAATACTCCAAGCAGATATCTATTTCTTGGTGAATGACAATAAATGTATGTCCGCGAGTATATCATTTTCGTCACACAACCTTCAAACAACGAATGGAATATTATAGGTGAAATGAGGTGGCCTCAGATCATTCACTAACACAGCGATAAGATAATAAACACATGACAGTAGTTGCAAATGGACTTCCATTTTGAAAGCCGTTTATCTCAGGGAGAGAGAGTAACTGAATCCCAACAGTTAATTTTAAACAGCGACGGAACTTCAACCAAAAATATTCAGAATTGGACACAAATGAACTATATCGTTAAACAAAATTAGACATCACAGCTAACATGCAGCGTCATATTACAAGCAGACACAAGATCACGTAACTAAACTCCAACAAATGTTAAGACATTCACGCCGATGCCCACGACTACTTCATCTTGGCTGATTAATCGTCAATCTTATGCAGGAGAGCATTGCGTGTCAGCAGATTTATAAAGCGAGAATGCATCTTTTTAATGACGAAATGTTAATTTGCATGTTTTGATCGCAGGGACATCAACAGATTGTCTGCGCACGGCAAGCTTCTTATCAGTTGGGTTATGAGACAACTGCAACAGCCTAAACACTTCGGTTTTACCAGGACAGTCTATCTCAAGTTTGAATGTAATGTGGCAGCGTATAAGAAATGGGTAACTAATTCGGAATGTGAAATTTCTGAGTTCAGAACTCACAACCCTTTTGCACGTTAATTCTGTCGATGGTGTAAGTTTAGTCCAAACCTAAAACATCCACAATCAGACGTGTTCCAGCTTGTGAATTTATTACATCCCAAATTAGTACTAAGACACATGAAAAATACAAATGGAACAATAATATAGCATACACACAGATTTTTGTTAAAAATAGTGTCCGTGCCACCAAACACATGTTACACTTCAGTTTGTAGATGTTAAAATCACAAAGAAAATGCACCCAACTACCAACAGACTGATTTTTTTACGTTCGACGATACTAACGGTCATTTTTTTCTCGCCACAGTATAATCACACAACAGATAAAGAGTAAAATAAACATAACGCAATTTTCCCTCAGTTAGACACTCCGGAAAACTGATTCCGACGCTTCTGTCACCAAATGATTTAGTCGACAATATTGTGGAGTTATTTCTCATTTTATCCAAGAATAAGTTACTACAAACCATTCAAATCATCTAACATTAATGAATTCTGTGTCAGATGACAGGCAACGTCTGATTTCGGAAAGCATGATAGCGTGATATGTGCAAAAAATGACATTTTGTGTTCTCAAAATGACACAGTATACGGAAGTTGAAAAACAAAATGATTTTCGTTGAATATGTCATTCAACTCAAGATCACGTCGCCACAGTTTATCAACATAACATAAATCATTCCAGGGAATAGACCGTCCACCAAGATTTACCGAGACAATGATGGGAGCAGAGAAAAACAATAAACCTTGAGTGATTATAGATAACTGTGAAAGTAGTGTTTGTTTTTGCTGTACGAAAGAACTAATGTGCTGGGGCTGACAGTCTTCACATAATGTTTCTTCTAGCAATTCAATTATTTGATAAGCGGAAATCCTTCTCCCAGTCATTGACGTTTGGTAGGAGGAATGAGTTTTGTAAATCACGGAACATTTTATGGTAAGCGAAGTAATGTATTATCAATCAAACAATTATCGTATAGTTTCGCGCGAAACGTTTTAGTCAGGACAGTAAGTGAGAGTTAGGCTACAGGCAAGTAGTAGCAAGAGGTCACAGTTTTGAGTCCACATGTCCAGTGAGTGGATGCAACATTTGCGTTCACTTGCATTTATTCAACCACAATACACTGTTAATCACTGCCAATTTTTTAAGAGTATTCCATGTACGTGATTGGCTTGATTACGGTCTCAGCGAATCACTTATCGAAGCTGCAAACTACCGTTTTCCACTCATACAACTTTAATCAGAATAAACAGCGAGTAGTGTAATTTACGATTTATAATTTATATGCATTGGGAGATCCATTTCCGAAAACATTTGGACTTCGGCTGGATTCAAACCAGCGACGCAAACATCATGATCAAACGCGGCAAGCGCTGTACCAGCTTAGCTACGAAACCATGCTGAGAGCTCGGAAATTTCACATTTGTACCTAGTTACCCGCCTAGCTGGTAGAGCGCTTGCCGCGTTCGGGCACGGTGTTTCTGTCGCTGGTTCGAATCCAGCCGAAGTCCAGATTTTTCGCAAATGGATCTCTTTTAAATTAACAAGCCTGCCAGACTATTCATCAGTAATTCACTTGCATTAGTAATGGGTATTTTGATAATCAACTCAGCAGTTTGCTGTTTGCCCGGACGCAGACTGGTAGAATCTCAGTTTCAAGAGGTCTAGTAATTATCAAGATCATTGTTAGTGTGTATGCTATCTGTAAACTGAGGTTGCTTCTGTTTGGTCTAATTAGTGGGACGATGACAATCAATTATGCCTGAAGATCACAGTTCCATCGTATGACCGGGAAACGGATGGTTTTGAATTGAAAAGCAACTATGTAGTGTTTGTTTACAGTTCGGACGAAAGTGACCTAAGGGATTTGGACGACAATAAAAATCATTTAAATACAGCAAGATATAGTAAGAATCAAATGAAATTACTGATGAGTTGCCCGAGCGTTTCGTGATCTATAGTGAATAGCACTTACATCTTACAAACAGACAGACCATTCAGCCGTCCGTCCATAAGCAGATATGTTTGGTTGGAGTGTGTTATATAACATGATGAATGCAAGACTACTTAATTCCGCACAATCGTCGCCGTGGAAAACATGAAAATAGGAAAACGTAAGGCTGGCTAATAGACGGAAAATAATCACCAGTGATTTTCTAAAAATCGTTTCACTTTGGCTTGCGAAATCAAGGAAGATTTGCTCTAATTGCTGATGCTCAGGTGAGCTCAGCGTAGGCTTGGAATGGATGACTAACAAAGCTTCAATGAATTTGTGCAGTCTAACCACGGTCGCTAATAATGGTCACACCTAACAGTTAAGCTACTAGCTGCCTCTACTTTGGGTATTGTTGGTGTGTTTAGTAATCGAGGAAGCTGAGTTTCGGTCAATTGGCGCATAACTACTGTCCTGTTGACTCACTGGTTGATGTGGCCAGTTTGACTGTAGCTGCTTGATTTGTTTCTACAGTAGACTGTCTATCCTCCTAAACTACGTACCAACACAGGTACAACTGAACAAACAGAAGTATTGACTAGTCAAACAAGTGACTCAGGCCTTTTCATTGGAGACAGAGACTTGTTTCTGACACATCCCATTGAAATAAGGTAAAAACGTTGTGTAACTTTGAAGTAACCGCACTTTGAGACTATACTGTATGTAAGTCATTGGGTTCTCACCTTTTTACG